>APFE031646411.1:194035-271491 GCA_000404065.3 Pinus taeda | reverse complement strand
ATGCTTTGGCATGTATAAATATGTATTGTAACATTGAAAGGAACATAATGAAAAATCAAGCTGGTAGTCCTGGTTTTGGGATCCACTGGGAAATCTCTGTGTATATGTGTTTTATGTGTTATGCTCTCGCATTTTTTATTTTTTTTCTGTGATTTAGAATTCGTATGCAGGTAATTTCTGTACGGGGTTAAAACCTACACTAGTAAATCAAAGTTGGATCCATATGCTGACCAAACAAAACAACCAGGATCTTCCTCATCCAGATGGCCTCAGATGTTGCCTGACTCGTAACCATGTACTCTACATTTTCCGAACTGAGTGCAACCAATCTCTATTTCCTGTTGTACGAAGAAATTGTCGCTCACCAAATACTGAAGATCCCTCCTGATGTGCTCTTCCTGTTAGATGGACTCCCTATCCAATTTTCATTAGTGAAGCCTTGAAGCTTCACTCCCTCTATCCGTCTGTACCATAATCCATACTAAGAAGTTCCCCTGAGGTATCTCAACACATGCTTTTCCACCTTCCAATACAACTTGGTAGGCCTAACCATCACTTGACTAAGTTGGTTAACTGCATAACACATATCTGGTCATGCATTCTCCAAGTACATGAGTGAACCCAAAAGCTTCCTGTAAAAATTAGCTTCCACTACTTCCCCTAAAGTAGCATTCTCCTTCCTCCAGTTACCTGCTAGAGAGGTCTGCATGGGTTTGTTGCTCTCCATGTGGAATCTCCTGAGTATCTCGTTGGCATACTTGCACTTAGACACAAACAACTCCCCTTCTCTCTGCCATCCCTCCATGCCAAGAAGGTAATGCATGAGCCCCATGTCCTTCATCTCAAACTTTCTTGCAAGGTCCTCCTTGCAATATTTGATAAGCTAATCATCACCTATCAGTGTGAGATCATCAACATAAAGTACAATGATCAACAACTTATCTTCCACCACTATGTGGTACAAATTTTCATCCACTTCATTCTTCGTGAAGCCCAACCCAATGAAGTAGCTATCTATCCTAGTGTACCAAGCATGGGGTGCTTGCTTCAACCCATACAACGCTCTCTTGAGTTGGTACACACACAACTCACAGTCAAAGGTTTCAAAACCTTTAGGCTGCTCTATGTACACCTCTTCCTCAATCATGCCATTAACAAAGGTTGCCTTCACATCCATCTGTTGTATCTTCCAACCCATCTGTGTTGATAGTGCCAATATAGATCTGATTGATGAGTACCTTGCAACAAGAGAAAAGGTCTCATCATAGTGAATCCCCTCTACCTGTGAAAAGCCACAGGCCAAAAATCTAGCCTTATGCTTCTCCACACTACCATTTGCAGCTTTCTTTACCTTGTAAAGCCAATGGGAGCTCACCATTGACTTGTCCTCTAGTCTCAGGACCACATCCCAAACATTGTTACAAACTATGGAGTCATACTCCTCCACAATGGCATCAACCCAAACCATCTACTACACTGCTTCCTTAAAGGAATATGGCTCTATCTCAACACATTCACTCGTAAGAGCCATGTATCTAGTGTACCTCTTAGGCGACCTCCTCTACCTACGTTGAGAAGTGGGTGCTCCCACATTCTCTCGTGCATCATCCAACAATCTATCAACCTCTTTGTTACACTTTCTTCCTTCTCTGGAAGACTTTGTCTGAGTGAATGTCTCCACTCCTGGATCCTCTACATGTGGTTGCTCCACATCAATCTGAGGCTCCTCAACCTTAGGAGCTTTAATCTCCTCATCTGCATGTAGCTCAATCTCCCTGTCAAGGGAAACTTGCATGGCATTCTCCTCATCAAATTTGACATCCCTATGAAACAATTCCATGCGGTTGGTCGCCAAGCACACCCAATAGTTGTGAGGTGTATCGATGTACCACACAAATATCCTCAAATTTGTTGTCAGCTCAAGCTTCTTCCATGCATCTTTGGTCACATGGAAATATACCGATGACCCAAAAATTCTGAAGTGACCAACATTTGGCCTCTTACCAGAATAAGCCTCCTCTGGTGTGTTCATCTCAAGTATATGATGTGGGATATGGTTCTGAGAATAAATCATCGTGTTGCATGCCTTATCCCACAAGTGTAGTGGTAGGCACTGATCATGCAATATTGCCCTCGCTGCTCCCTGATATGCTTCTGCTCTTCCTCTTGGCCACTCCATTTTTCTAAGGGTTATGGGGTGTCGTAAACTCCCATTTAATCCCTTTTGCTGCACATAAGTTCTTAAACTTGTTTGAGACATACTCCCCACCATTATCACTCCACAGAGATTTAACCTTCTTGCCCAACTCTTTCTCCACCAATGCTTTAAAATCACAAAACTTTGTGAAAGTTTGATCCTTTTTCTGCATGAAAAATATCCAAAATTTACGAGAATAACCATCAACAAAGATAGCATAATACCTGTGTTTGGCCATGGATGTTATCGATAATGTTCCACACACATCTAAATGGACTCCCTCTACTCGACTGTCTCTGTCATGAAAGGAATACTTGGTGTATTTTCCCAAAGTACACCCCTTACATGTATCAACTTTCTCAATCGTACCTTTGGAAACACTGGTAGAGATCTATTGCAATATCTTCAAAGCTCCATTATGCAAGTGGCCCAATCACCTATGCCACAACTCGCCAACGTCTTGGATTTGCACCCTTTCTTCTTTTGTGCTCAAAGTATAACACTCCTCTACCTCCAACTTATATAGATTATTCACCTGAATCCCTATCTTCTTTATCTGACCCATGGCTATGTGTTGAAGGAACACCTTTCCTTTCCAGAAGATCACATCATAGCCTCTATCCTCTAGCATGGCAATGGATACCAAGTTCTTCTTTAGCCCATGCACATACATAACATTCTTAAAGGTAAGTGGAGCCCCATGTTGCCTATGAAAAGTAATCATGCCCAATCCAGTAACATTATAATTCCCGTCGTCACCCATCTCGATATGCATCTAGAGATCTTTCTCCTCTAGGTCACTAAATAACTCTTTGTCTCTAGTCATGTGTAATGAAGCTCCACTGTCTAAGTACCATACACTTCCCATCATTGATGACACCATGCATGCAATGAGGGAAAATTCCAATTCGAATTGAGAGGAAAAATCCTCACCCGCTGCTCCTCTCGAGGACTTCTTCTTGGACTTCTTGAGTGGACAATTTGTAGCAAAATGGCCCAGATCATGACAATGAAAGCACTTAACTTTTGTCATGTCTTTCTTCTTACCTCCATAATAATAATTCAATTTGGAATGGGAAGCTTTCCCTTCCCCTTCTTCACCTTAATCGCTAAGGCAAAATTCTCTTCATCATCGGTCTTTGATGAAGAGCCATCCCTGGTGTTCCTCTTGATCTCTTCCTGCATCAAATACAAACACAGTCGTTCCTAATCTGGCAGCTTCTCCCGACCATTGACAGAGTCTTCATAACTATGCCAACTCTTTTGGAGACCTAGAAGATCAAGACTCACCATATCATCCTAGGCAACCATGATTCCAACACTTCCATGTTCATCACAAGATTGAGTGAACTTGGTCAAGTATTTTGGATTAGTCTCGCCTTTCTCCATTTTGATTTTTCAAAGTTTGTCCTTTAGTGCCAATTTCCTTTGGTCATTGATATCCTTATACAAGTATGTCAATTCTTTCCACATATTATACAAAATTTCCTTGCCATGGAGACTCGAGACAATGTGGTCTCGAACTCCCTCAAGGATTATCTGCCTTGCCTTTGCCACACACTTCTTCCATTCAGCCAAGTTCTATGCATTTAATGTTGTTGGCTTAGGAATTTCTTGATCAAAGAATTCCTTCAAGCCATTATCGTCTAGCATAGCCTCCATTATGTCCCTCCAGGCTTTAAAATTTGATCTTCCTTCCAAGGCATACTCGAGTCGCAAACCGTAGAACACCTTCTACCGATCCTGAAGTATGCATTGCAAATTCGAATTTCACCTGTAACCCAAAACAAAAAACTTTGAAATATCCTCTAGTATATCGTTCTTAGCTCCAATACCATGTAGAAAATCCTGTAGATTCACAAGATCATGCAATTTACTAAATCACAGGACAAGAATCTACTTCTACTTTCAACTCACGGAAGCCAATAAATCAATGAAAACAATAAGAACTAGAAGAAGATAAATCAATGGCACATTACACAAGATGTATCTGGGAAAATCCATTGCTCGAAACCTCGCTATATATATTACATATAAAATAAATATGAGTGAAGATACAAAGCTTGTTCTCACTAGAAATTTTTTGCACAAGTATGCTCAAGCTAAATCCTCAGCCTATTCTCCAGCTCTCCAAGCCCCTATTTCCTTGAGCAATTCCTATTGCTAAATAGCCCATATTTTTTGGGAATCTAGTGCTTCTAAAACAACGCAATACAAACTAGGTCTAGTTACTGATTGCATGCATGATCTATACAACTCAGCAAATCATACAACTGATAGTACAATGTCCCTGCACTGTAGTCTCAACTAGGTCTTTCTCTAAAATGACACGTGTGAGTTTCTCATGAGTAAATATTCAGTTAATTGGAGTAGCACTAGTGGATGCATTAGTGTACCAACTGACTGTTAGTCCTCTATTAGTTCCAAAGACAATTTATAACTAATTTAACTGAACTTAACTCAATAAACTGAGTGATCTAATTTCCAACTCAATTTGAACTCATAGTGGACCCCTAAAACTTACGAAGAACATATACATGACTATAGAAAGACTTCCAACTCAAAATACCTAAGCTAATTAAGTTAATTAAACTTAATTAACTATTTACAAGTTTCTATGAGAATAGAATTCGATTTTAATTCTTAGTTTAATTCAAGGAAAAATTAGACTGAAATTTCTTGTTTCCATTTCTCAATATGCCATATTTGCATGATTAATTAATATCATTTTCCAACCTTTCTAAAAAATGAAAAAGGGATTTTTGCATGTTATTTTCATCCTACAACTCAAAAATTCTTGGCCAACCAGCATCCAGTCACACACTTTCTCCTTCCACGTCAACACTCTGTACTTGTCATTAACCAGGTAATTCAAAATCCACAATTACCATTTTAGTCCAAAATGATCAATGAAGAAAAATTGCAAGATTGTTTCTAAATCTCATGCTATAGTCAGAAGATGTTTTAAATATCCCTTCATATTTAGCTGAGGTCATAAATTTTCAATTCAAAAAATTTGAGATGGGAAATTACTTTAGACACCACTCCATTTTGGTTTATATTTTCTTATATACACATGTTAATAAATTTTATTATTTGAGGTTGAGAATTTTTTATTCCAAGAAGCAAAGGAGATATGTAGTTGAATGGACAAATGTGATTAGGAAGAAACCAAACAATGAGGGATTTTCTCAATTCCTATCTACATTCATGTTTGGCCAAGTTTGAAGAGGGTTTCTGATCTCGAAAACACACTTTTCATTACACAATATAAAGGTTGTATTTGGGAAAGAGATATTAAAAAAAAAAAAAATTGAAAAAAATATACTACGCACAAGTTCACCTTCAACCAAGAACTGTCTCTAGGGTAACAAAAAATATCATCATCGAAGACTTCCTAATTGTTGGGCCTACGAATTATCCTTAAAATGCATCCACTTTCACCTTAAAATACACCCACTTTCACTCCATTCACACATTTTCTCACCTCTATTCCACCACCATGTCACCACATCAGCTTCACTTTCATCATTAAATGGGTTACCATTGTGTTTTCCAAAGCATTATTAATTCTTAGTATTTTTAAGTGAATTTGTGGTTAAACTTTAGAAAATAATATCCATATACTTATACCTAACAATTGGAATGAGAAATTTGACATGTGTAGGTACAAAGGAACCTTCCAAGGCATCTATATGTGGATCTCTATGTTCAAATTCGAATTTGAGGAGATCATGGACCTCATGGAGAAGATCATGGACCTCATGGAGGAGATCATGGAGGATAGGGTTATGTGTCACCATTGGTTGAGAAATATGTGGATCAGAGGAGGCAATAGTAGGTCTACATTTATGAGTTTGTTATCATAGCTTTTGTATAAATAGGAGTGTTATCTCCTGCATTTGTAATCTTCATTTTTTTTTGTAATCTTAATTTTTAGAATCTTATAACCTAGTATAATTTAGAATAGTTTTGGTTTGGATCATATGAGCTTATAGCCATTGTACTTTGAAAATTATGATGAATAAAATGGAGCTTCTTTGATCCTCTACATTTGACTTCTCTTTTGGTGTTCTTGTGAATCCTTGGAAGGATCCCCATTGCCTAGAAAGTACACTTTTGTTTTGGTAAGCTTTTATTTTATGTTTGTGAATTTCATTAGATTAAATTATTAGGTTCATATGTTTGAAATATTAATGAATGACATTTCGTAAGAAATTATTGTTAAACACACACATGGCAGTAATAGAATATGAAAGATAAAACATGAGAGTACATTTTTTATTAACAAATGATATACATTTATAGTACATTATGTGATCGTTGGGTTCCACATCCCAAGGTCTCTTGGAATTCCTTAATCTATTCTACTTCCACACTAACCCATAGAGGATTAGGTGTCCAACATTCCCCCCCTTAATCTGAAGGGTTATGTATGAATCCAGAAGAGAGCTGTAATACAAAACGTGAAAAAATGCATGGTAGCCCTAGGCTGAATGTGCTCTCTGAAACGTTGGTATAAAGGGCGGTGGTTTAAGGATGATCACCAACACTGGAACGCTTAGTGCAGTTCTCGAAACTCTTCCAATTCTGGCATGAAGCTCATATCTTCTGGTAGAGGAAGCACTCCTGATGTTTTGAAGAGGGAAAGCTTCAACCAATAAAGGGAGGTCCCACCCCGCATAAAAGGGAGAACTACAACCTGAAAAGGGAAGTCTCAACCTATGATGATTTAAGGATGACCAACAACTTTGGAATGCTTAATGCAATTCCTAGAACTATTCCGAAAGTGGCAAGAAGCTGAAGTCTTCTGCTAGAGGAAGTGTCCCCAATTTTGTTCCTGGAATTCTTCCGAAACTGCAAGAAGTTGAAGTCTTCTGCTAGAGGAAGTGTCCTAGATTACCAACTGAAGGCATGCTCAGGGGCATCTTTGTCTCTGGCTACAACTTTGAATCTGGTATGACAGGTTGTGGCACAAGCTCGCTTGATGTGGCTTTGAAGCTTGTAGATGACCATTATTTCCCCCCCTGTCAAATACAAGGTGAGATGATGGAGAAAACTCAACTGCAAGACTATTTAATACTCTAGAACAAGTTCTGACATGTGACTGAAATATTGTCTAGGCTCATGATGCCCATTGCTAAGAAGCGATCC
The DNA here is from genome assembly GCA_000404065.3 of Pinus taeda. Lineage (NCBI taxonomy): Eukaryota > Viridiplantae > Streptophyta > Pinopsida > Pinales > Pinaceae > Pinus > Pinus taeda. The sequence goes on along the minus strand of APFE031646411.1, from coordinate 264,140 downwards.
ATCTAAGATGAATCTTTGTTCTTGTAAGAGACTTGTTTCTGAAGCATCTGTTTGAAGAATGACTGGTTTTATGATAGTGCTTACATGGATGAAGATCAAAATAGTGATCTTTCATATGGCCAACTCGATCACAGTGTTGGCATTTCACAATCTATTGTGGTTGTTGTTGTGGAAGAGGGGCAGAATCTAGAACAATTGGAGGTGAACTGTCTTGAAGAAATCTAGCACTTTGAAATTGGATTGGTTTGGAGTAGTCTGGAAGATGAAAGGAGAAGTCCTTGTCATATCCAAGACCAGTTTTGTGCTTGTTGTGGACAAGCTGTTCCCAAGGTCTGATGATGGGCTTGGGAAGTGCAGACTGAACTTCTACATCTGCATGTACAACTGTTGCTTTATTGGGCACTAGATCTAAATGAACTTCAACAATATTTACTTGCTATTTATGGGAGTCTGTTTCATTTTTATGAACAAAAACAGATTTAGAATGACGACCCCATTGTTGTAATTCTGCTTGTTGTAGTTGAGATTCAAGTTGCAAAACATCAATATGTTCTTGTGCATACTATAGACATGTCTGAATGTTTGTGAGAGAAACTTTTTTGAATTTTAATGTATCATGAGTAGTAGACAATATCAGGGTTTTGAGGAACTCTAATACTTCATTGATTCTGGCCATTTTTTTTCAATGTCAGAACTACACCTTAAAAATTGATCACAACTACTACTCAATGCAGAAAAGTAATACCCACTCACAGTACATAGCAATATCCTTTATAAATGTGCAACAAATGGTCAGTGTGCAACCAAAAAGCACCAATTACAATCCATTACATAAAAATAAGAGTTTACTCATGACCAACACTATGTTCTGACAATACAACTCACTAAACTTTCCTCCACAAAAGACTACTTTTAATTGTCAAAATAATCATTGCCTTTATATATCCCACCAAACTCTTATGCAGTAGTCAAAGTAACAAGGAATCAATGCATATATATGTAAATTGTGTTTGTATCCCTTCAACTTCCAAATCTACAAGTTGCTTGTATTTCGCATGACACACGAGTGCCACAAAATTATGTTAATTGAAAATACTACAAGTATACAAACTTTAAGCCTTCTGCAATGTCTTGAAGCATACCAGGAAGCAGCTTAAGTATTCATTCAACATTGAACACAAAAACTATAATTAGTTTTGAATAAAATGCCACAACTAGGGTAGCAGCAACTGCAAACTTGCTTGAATCCTTCAAATACTAGAAAGAGTTGTCACAGTAGAAATATCAACAGTAAATTTCTCTATTAAATCATCCTCTGTGAGATCAAGAACTTCAGGATCAAATAACGATCCATTGTCATATACAGACTACACAATCAATCTATAGGAAAATGGCTGAATGCCAAGCTTTTCTAGAAAAACTGCCTCGGAAGAACCAACCTTGTCTCCTTTCTTAATAAGCTCCACGGGTGTTTTAATTTCAATAATACCTTTGTTAAGAGTTCATTGCACCACCAGTGCAGCTCGAATTTGTTGATACATTTTCATTGGTCAGAAATTTATAAATACTGGTACATTGACTTCATCACAACAAAAATAGCCATAGCAGTCCCTTTATTTCATTAGTGTGAAAATACGTTGGAAAAAACAATGGACTAGAGGAACCTGGTAATGTGGCTTCAACAAAGATGTCTCCAACTTATCAGTTCCTTTCAGGGAAAACAACCATACATATTAACCTTTAATTAGCCATGTCCAGCATGTTATTAACTCTAAAACTCATCCAAGTCATATGCAAATTGCACCAACAGCTTCCATGTTCAATTAGTGAGCAAGACGGGCTGATATTCCACTCGATTTGGTCTCTAGTCTTGGTCCAGACACGTTCTTGCACAAACTGTAGCTACAGAAATTATCTCCAAGCCCCTAGAACTTCTTAGTTTCAGCATAATTCTGGCAATTGTTAACAACCCCTTTTTTTGTCTTTGGATGTATTCAGTTCATTGTACATGGGTGTCTGTTGCTAAAGATGATAGGGGGGTTTTTGCTTTGGAAAATAACTTCCAGCAAATGGGCACTGCTCCTTCTTCTCTGAAGGAGTCTTAGTGGCATGGACTTCGGACAAAGTCTCTTCGATGATAACAGAAGATGATTGTGCCTTGCGAAGGGCAAATTTAGACTTCAATTGGTCGAATAGAAGTTGTTTTTCTTCCTAACTCTTTAACATTTCTCCATAGGAACTGGGGTTAGGAATAGAATTGGGGTTTTGTTTGAGTTGCAAAGTAGGCCTAGATAGGAACGATCACGTAGAAGCCTGGCACTTTATGGGGTTGATTATCATTTTTTCCAGCAGAAAGCATACCATGACTTCCTTTTTACCAATACCACACAACAACGCAAAGCCAAGACCGGTATTAACACACAATCTTACCAATAACAACCTCAACAATGCAATGCCCTCTCAGATATTAACACATAGACTTACCAATAACACATCGTCTTAAAAAATGTTTAACTCAATGAAAAAGGTTTAACACACATGCAACATATACACCTGGGTAACACGACCAATGACGCCAACTTTGATATTATATACTACAACACCAACTCTGATATTACATACTGCAATGCCAAGGCGTGTGAGGCAGCAGTGCCAAGCTCCTACAATGCTCCCTTAACTTCTCTTGGCTTCTCAATAGCTGAATATCAACACATAACAATGCATTGCAACATGGAATAAGAATCATGCATTTTGTCAACACACTGAACTGGGCATGTGATCAATGCACCAAAGTTATCATCCTCCGGTGCAACCTCCATGCTCACCGCAAAAAACTATTTCAGATATGCAATATAAAATTTTCAATCCATAGAAATCCAGTCGATTGAGCATGAAATTTGTGACGGGGAGAAGATAGGTTCTCTTGACAGTCACACTCTTTAATTCAAAGTAGGAATCTGGAGAGTAGCGGTAGATTAACGCAATGTTTAATGCAATCAGGTAGAGAGATTATGTAGCAGACAATAATGGCAAGACTTTAGTTGGGGAATGCAGATTCAGAAAATGGCCTGTATATCAACGAAGATTTCTTCTTGCACGATTCTTCTAGGAATGGAGTCAGCCTTTCTAGGAATAATAATGACAGTTCTGACATGCAGGAAGGCCGCAGGAAGGCAAGGTGCTTAGGAGCGTCAGATATGCATGGAATGTTACAGGTAATGAAGACCAAGCCAACGCTATTCGAGGTAGCTCAAACACAGGTAATGAAGACCAAGCTCATAAAAAACATTTGAATTTGTAGACCTAGCATGCCAATTTTACTATTTCAAGATTATGGGTAGAGGTGCAGGACTGACATGCACATAAAAGGCCACAGAAAAACAAGTGGATCACACTTGAGCAGAGCAAGAGATCGCCCGCTCTGATACCATGTTAAACACACACATGGCAGTGATAGAATATGAAAGATAAAACATGAGAGTACATTTTTATTAACAAATGATATACATTTATAGTACATTATGTGACTGTTGGGTTCCACATCCCAAGGTCGCTTGGACTTCCTTAATCTATTCCGCTTACACACTAACCCATAGAGGATTAGGTGTCCAACAAGTACTAATGTTTCCTTTAATGAATCAAATTTGTTATTTAATGTTTGATTTCATTAGTTTAAGTTTCTAATTTATATGCTTGAGATATAAACGAATAGTCTCTTGTAAGAGAGCTTTAATATTTCATGCAATCAATCAGAATTATGTTTAAGAGCTTTAATTTCATTAGTTTAAATAGTTGATTAGAAATATTAATGAATAGTCTCATGTAAGGGAGATTTAATATTTCTTCACCTAGCTTAGTTTAGTTTTTCTTGAAGTCCATATATATTGGATGATCCTCAAAGTTTACTTACCCAGGTGGATAGTAAATGAAACTCTAATTTGCATCCGTAATGTAGACCCAACACTAATTATTAATATTATAAAGGACTCTAGGCTTGTAAACCAATTCCACATAAAAGGATCAATGAATTTTTTTTAGAAAGAATTAGTCCAGAGGTAACATTTGCCAATGAGTTAGCATCAAAATTTTGAAAGTGAGGAGTGGTGCTGATATTAAATGTAGAAAAATTAATAGTCAAGTTCCATACCTCATGATGATAAAATTCTAAATGACTTAAACTACAATGAATCGAGTTACACACCTATTTAACTATGATCTTAGTCACCAAACACTTTTAGAAATTTAACATTGATATCCACTACTTTTTGAGTCCTTGCATCAAGGCCTCACATTCTACAAATACAGCTGCAAAGCCTACATGTGATAAGGAGCTAGACACATGGAAGAACAAGGAAAATAAATATTGTGCTTTGGTTGTTGCTTAATTAGTAAAGAGGTAGGCCATCATATTGTTTCCATTATAGATTATTAAGGAAGTTAAAATATATGTATGACTCATGTTGGAGTTTGTACAAGTCATGGTCAAACTCTTCAAATTTGAGTTGAAATATCATGATTCCTTGACTCTATATTCTAATATTAGATCCATCATGCATGATGTAGATTCCATTAGAGTGAAGATAAATGTTATTATCATAGCTTTCATCAAGGGCCTCTACTCTACGTATTGTCACTATCTTGAATCCATGCTAGATAGTGGCCAATTGAAGTCTGTTACATTTTAATCTCTAGAGGAAAACTTTGTAATATGAGAGAAATTTTCTTGGAATAGGAAGGTACTAGCTTTTCCTCCTAAAGAAATTGTAATGGCTCGAACTTCAAACATAATCATACAAAATTACTTATATAAAATTGAGATCATTAATTAAAATGAAGAAAAAATCATTAATGTTTTCATAATACACATGATACGAGGCTAGGAGGACTCATATCTAGGAGTTGATGAACCCAACCTACTTACAACTTGTGAACATTGTTCTCCTATGATCCCGCTGGCACAATCAACATTATTGGGATTACTCTCCACCCAACTGTAGGCTCAGTTGTACCATGTCTTTAAATATTTTGCACCTCCAAGCCATCAATAACCTACCTCTGCTAATGAATCACCCCCATTACCAAAATTCTATTATGAAAAGGCACATCCTATGATGAAAAATAATGCCTCACATCCTCCTTGTCATCCATTAAATAGAACAACTTGTTCCAAGAATGGAAGGAAAGTATTCATTCACAAGGGTTGGAAATTTTCGCTATTTGTAAGGGTAAGTGCCACTTGTAAGGCTAAGTGCCACTTGTAAGGTTAAGTGTAGTAGCTAGGAGTTCCACTATGTCTACTAAATATTCATGATCTTAAAATCATTTTTTTTCCTGTCTCCTAGGGTTTGACACAAAGGATTTCAACCCTCTGGAGCCTAAAATATGGTTGGTTTATTCATATATGGAGTGGGTTCCCCATGGTTCGTGGAATATGTAATGGTAGAGGACATGCGGCAAGAAACTTAGACATTGGGCACTTGAGATGCCTTGGATTTGAAATAAGGAGACTATAATAACCAAGAAAAACCCTAGACCCAAAAGGAAAGTCGACAATGATAAAGGATCAATGTCACCACAATTATTAATGCACTTTCTAGGCATGGTATTTTCTAAGGGGCCTTCTTTAATTTCTTTGTAGTAATGATCTTTGCAAGCAAGAGGTAAAGGGCTCAGTTCTTGCACATAATAAAAGGAAAAAGGTGAGAGGTTTGAAGAGTCCTTAGTGGGGTTGTTCAAGAATCATGGTGGAAACAACAATTTTCATAATATCTATCTAATTATTTGTTTTATTTTTCCATTTTTAGTTGAAGATACATTATAATAGGTGTCACTTTAACTATTCTACATTTTGGAGTTTTTGGAAAGAATATGGAGAAACAAATTTTGGTATGATCCTATTTTTATTGTTGTTTAAAATATATTTTTGAATGCATAAATTGATTCAATGCCCTGAAAAAACCCTAGGACACTAAGACTGTGTAGATTTCATAAATAAAAATTATTATTCAAACAAATTCTTACCATATTTTGAGCAAATTTGACTGAAAGATATGCCAAAAAAACCTCCAAAATGAAGAAAAATTAGAATACGACCATTATAATATATGCATAAATTATTCATCATATGAGTACCTAGTGAAATATGTTTATAAAATGTTTAGAGAGATCAAGTCCTACGATAATTTCCAACACCTTTTGGCCTTGAATTTCCTCACGACCCACAATGCCGATAAAGCTTGAGGCATAGGTGCAATTTTGGACAGCTAAAGACATGATATTTAGTGGAATATCATTGATCATGACTATATGAAATTGGTTAAAATGTGTGGAATGTTAACTACAAGGTCAGAGAGTAACAAAGACACAATGGAATTGAGGCTTGAAACAAATTTTACAACCTATCTGATAAACTAACATGAACATACTTCACCTTCACACACGTACATACATACATAGAGAGAGAGAGAGAGAGAGAGAGAAATATTATTTATTTAGGAATAGTTTTTTTTTTTCTTAACGAAAATAGTAAGGATTTGTACTAAAATTTAGCTTAGTAACAAGGTGAGAACCTTTACAAGTTCATATATTTCATCTACTTCATAATTTTTACATATCCAAAAAAATGCTTTCCTCCACCTATACTTTCTATTAACTATAAAAATATAATGATATCTTCTAAAACTTTCCCAAAAACACCTAGATACAAAATATATTTGCAATACATAAATCCTGAGAAAAAATTATGACTAGCCTAATCTTGACAGAACAACTTTAGATGTATCCTTTGTTGATGTAGCTACTTCACTCTGCTCCAAATGTGCATGCAAAAATTGTGTCTTGATATTCCTCCTTTGCCTCATTTTTGTCTAATTCCATGCCTATAAAATATCTTGTTATTCCTTGGTTGACATGTGGTTCCAACCTTTTCAATCTTATATCTAAGATTTCTACTTATGCTTCCACTATTTCTTGGAGCTTCTCAATCTTTCTTTGCAAAAATTCACATATTTGGTCTAGGAGTGACAAATGTGCCTACTTCTCCTTTTCCTCCATTTCAATTTGCCAATTGAGCAAGGTGAAGGTGTACTCCATTGTCTCAGTTAGATGGTCCAACTGGTGATTCATTTTATCCTGCTCTTTGGCAAGGGGAGTTTGAGGATTACGATCCATTTTCTTACCTATTCTATGGATTGGTACCATGCCTATTGTTTCCTTCTCCCCTTCAAATTATCTTGAGTTGTGCAATTTTAATATAGTGATGAAATTTTTATATATCAATCGACCATTTGTTCCTGCTCCCTTCAGTTGAGGTGACCATTTAATGGCAATAAAGAACTATCCTACTACATTCACATTGTCATATAGACATTCTCCATCAATTACTTCCTTGACATTGCATATAATTATTGTTATTAAGTCACCACAATATGAGCATGCTATCCCAAGTTTGGCATTGAACTTAATATCTTACAAGATCTGTTCATGATCACAATGGGGATCGTTTTTCCACTAGATGTTTGACATGTTGGAGACATGTAGAAACCATGACCAACTATTATTGTGATGTGAGTGATCTAGTCCACTTTCATCATTAATGGAGGGCTGCTGGTTTGGTAGATCTTCTATAGATTATTTCAATGCCACTAAAAAATGAGAGTAGAAGATTTCATATTTCTAACCAAGCTTCCAAGAAAATGTCATGATATTGTTTTCTCCATTGAGATTTTTACGGAATGCCTGAGATTTGATGTCCTTTTTCATGGTATAGGTTTGAAATTTGTTACTATGGTATTGCACCATCATTCATTGATCCACGATAGCTCCTTTATTAGCCAACAATATTTTGTCGATTTCAAATGCCCTTTTACATGGGAGAACTCAATTATCTCAAAATTCCTTAATTTCATTGCTATCCTTTCCAATATTGAGGGGTTGTGAGGGCTGGAATTTTATTTGATTTTAATCACCTATTGAATAACTATCAGGGAATCCCTGAAGACCATTATTCGATGAATTCTTCTTGCAATAAGTAGTTCAAGCCCCTTTCATAGGGCTAAGTATTCCACTTGGTTATTGGTAGCAATACCAAATCCCCCTACATATTGAGACTCTATTTGTTCATCAAGGTGATAGATAACCCCTCTCACTCTCGCCTCCCCCTAATAATAGTTATTAATTATATGGTGTACAATAAATTTTACTTATGATCCATAAATTTTCATGGATATTCCACTATACTTAAAAATCCAAAATCCACATTATGAGGGTTTATTTCTCTTTAGATTTACGAATATGTAAATTATTGTTTATTGAATATACATGAAAATTATAATTATGAAGAAAATAGAGAACAATGAAACAAAAACTCACAACCCACGATTTAACACACGATATAACCTTGGAAAACCTTTCAAGAGAAAACCCGGATGGAACGTGAGGTCGCTCTACTCTCTTTCTATGAATAGAAAATGGTTGCAAGTAAAAAGTAAGGTGTGTGGCCCATCGGATACTACAGTGCAAAAACCCTCTCTTTTTTCTCTCCCTATAAATTTTGACTACTCTACCTGTTTATGGAATAAATGCACTCGAAAAGAATGGAACCCATTTTCCTCCTTGTGGTTCGATTATAACACATCCCAATAACCTACTGGTGGTTAGGTTTGACTCCCTAAATTATTAAATAAAGTTACATTATGGACCCTTATAGAGACTTATTCATCATAATAACGTGGCTAGCCCATTTTCCATGAATAATGGGGGTTGACGTGGCATCCTATCAAATTATGGTGGTGAAAACAGGATGGCCAACTTCCAAGTGGCATAAGGTTTGCATATGGACTTCGATTTAGGCTAAAGCTGCATTGTTGTAAGGGTATCTTTGTGTAGGATATTAAAAAAATGGGTGGTACTAAAGTGATAAGGTTTTACCCCAAACAATTGTCATTTGATGCCTCAAAATGATCCTGGAAGGTTTCAAACACTAATTTGCCAAACTGGGTCTTGTTAGTAAAAATGGTCTTGTGAGCTAATTCCTCCACTTTTTCCATTATAAAAGCATCGAGTTGGATGAAAAACAATATAATGATCCAATATGGATAAGACCTCTCCATTTTTGGAGGATTTTGGTCCCCAAAATATTCTACTGAATTAGGTGAAGAAAATTTTCCTCCACTGTCTCTCTGGTGCACCATTTATCCTCGCTTAGAAGTTTTCCTTTCAATCAAATCTACCTAAGGTCATGCTGCCTCTATCTTGTAGTTCCGGATATCTTCTACAAAATTGTATCCTCTTTCAACTTTTCCTAAGAATCTAGTTCCAAATCCTCTACAAATTGTAGGACTTGTTCTTCTTCTTAATCTAGTATGGAAAGCTCATAAGGTTTCATATTCTATACATTCACAATTGAATAAATACATATGTATGGGGGTAGACTGAGTCTATAGGAATTATCTCCCACCTTTTCCAATATCTCAAAGGGACCATACTATAGAGCCTTAATTTTCTTACCAAGATCTTGTAGCCTCTCCTTGTTCAATTGTAATCATACCCTATCCCCCACCTTAAAAGACTTCTTGGTTATGTGATGATCATGTCTAACCTTATATTTTTCCTATGACTTTTGTAGTGTCTCCTATACCTGTATATGAATCTTCCTGATCTTCCCAACATTTTTTTCATCCCTCAAGGCATCCCTTGTAATATCTTCCCTCACTCCTCCTTGTTTCCAATATGAAATGTCCAAAGGCGAAGGTGGAAAATATCCAAAACAAGTTTCAAATGGGGGCTTATTAGTAGAAGTGTGGAAATATTTATTATGAGAGTGTTTCATATATACTAGAATTTCATCCTAGGTCTTTGAATTATTATGATTGTAACCCCTCAAAACTCACACCAAACTTTTGTTGACTACTTCTATCTATCCATTTGTTTGAGGATGGAATGTTGTAAACCTCTTCATCTTCATGTCTATTTTCTCCCACATGGTAGTCCATAATGCATTGAAAAACCTTATGTCCCTGTCTGAAAGATGCTCCTTGGTATTCCAAAGTGCACCCAAACCTGTCCAAAGAATAAGTTTCCTACTGCCATTAGGGTAATTTTGAGGTCTAAAATGGGCATCCTAAGGAAAATAATAAAATAATAGTTAAAATAATAAAATAATATTTACGAATTTTAAAGAAAAACAAATGAAACTATTTTTTTATATTGTATTTTCATCTTATCTCATTATAGGTTTACTCAAATGTCAAGTGTAGACACTAGTTGGACGCTGAATTCAATATTACATCCAACGAATACCCACTATGCATACTTCTGAGTCAACCCACATAGAAAAAACTGAAAATACATGAAAACAGATTGTTGAACACAAAGTATGCATAATGTGTACTCATTGGATGTGGAATTTATTTCCACATACAATGGGTGTCTACGCTTGAAATTTGAGTAAACCTATAAGGAGATAAGCCAAATATACAATTGCAAAATAAGAAGTTGTTTTCTTTCGTTCCCTCCAAAATGTTTTTCCCTAGAGATGACATCATCATATTGAATCCTTGTTATGTAACCATATCACAAAATAGAATAAGAGATAGATTAACGACTTGAAAATAAGTCTCTTCGAGGGGGAAATATCCTTTTACATCACATAAATGAACAATTCTTGGATTATTGAAATGACAAGACCTCCTTGGTATATATATGAGTCTAAAGGTTCATAATATAATCAAGGCCTACATAAAAATAATAATATAAAGGCTCAACAATAACAATATTGGGATTCTATGGGGCACAACAATAACAATATAGGGGCTATATGGGGAAAAAAATAACAATATGGGAGTTACACTAGTATTATAGGGACCTAACATGCCCCCTTTCTTAAAAAAAATGTTTGCCTTAATGCTTTAGTAGTTCTAGATGCTTATGTACAAAATTCTCATCCTTCCATGTGGAACCTTCAACAGGTAAGTTCTTCCACTTAATGAGATAATATGAAATTTATCAATTCGATACCTATCACATTCTTGTTTCTATGACTACTTCAGGCTCCAATATGATTTTTCCTTCCTCATCAAGTTCTGGAAATATTGTTTGAACTAGGAGCTTGTCATCTATAACCTTATTTAAGCATGAAACATGGAAAACTAGGTGTTCCCGGGAATATGCAGGCAACTCCAATTTGTATGCCATAGCACCAATCTTTTGCAACACCTTGTAAGGACCATATTACTTGGGTGATAATTTATTATCCTTCTTAGCTTACTTGAGGGACATTTTCTCTATTGTTGTAGCCGTAAAAATACCCAATCACCTATGTCAAAACATCTTTCACTACGATGTTGATCTACTTTTGGTTTCATTCGATTCAACACTAGAGTCAAGTTATCCTTTAAGAGTTGGAGAACTTGTTGTTGATGCTCTATGTGACCTTCCACTGCTTGAACCTTAGAATTTTCTCTTAAATACAATGTGAAGGAAAATGGATGATATCCACAAAGTGCCATAAATGGGGTCATTTTTGTTGTAGTATGGAATGAATTTTTATACCACCATTATGTTAGAGGTAACCACTTGATTGATTGTGTTTGTTTATCAGATACAAAAAAGCAAAGATATCCTTCTAAACATTTGTTCACTATCTTATTTTTCCCATCATATCGAGGAAGATAAGATGAGCTATGAGCTAATTGAGTACCAAGACAAGAAAATAATTATGTCCAAAACTTACTAGTGAAAATGGGATCTTTGTCACTTACAATAATCTTTGGGTTGCCATGTACCTTTTGAAATGTTTCCATAAATGTAGTAAAAAATGTATTGGATTTGAAATGATGAGATAGTAAACAAAAGTGTGCATACTTGGTAAGTTTATCAACTACCACCATGATGAAACTCTTTCTTTCAAACTTGGGTAAACCTATGATAAAATCCATAGAGACCTCCTCCCAACGCTGACTTGGAATGGATAAATGTTGTAATGGACGTGGGGTCTTAATTGTCTCAACTTTATTTTGTTGGAAAACCAAACATTCTGCCACAAACTTCTGAATATTGGATTTAAGGCCATCCCAAAAAAAATCCTTCTTGACCCTATGGTAAACTTTTAAAAATCTTGGGTTCTCTCCTAAAGGAGAGGTGTGCAATTATGAAAGAATATTTTATTTGAGTTAAGAGTTATTACATAGATATAAGTAATCTTTTTACAATAATTAATTATTTTTCTCGATAAATGTATCAGATGTATTGGGATCTTGTTGCAACTTTTGAATGAGTGTCCACACATCTTCGTCATTCTTCCATTCATCCCTTGCTTTAGTTATATAATCAATATGGATAATATAAATGGGACAGAGAAATGCTTCCACATCCTCATCCCTTTTTGAGAGTACATCTGTAACAAAATTTTTCTTCCCCTTTTTTGTATATGATTTCAAAGTCATACCCCAACATTTTTGTCACCCATTTTTTCAGCTCTTCTTAAGATAATCTTTGTTCCAAAAAATATTTAAGACTATCATGATTTGTATATACCTTGAAGTTTCTTCCCATTATGTAAGGGCCTCATTGCTTTAGGGCATGTAGTATTTCCAACATTTACTTCTCATAAATAGGTTTGTGTAAATACTTTCCCTTGATTTGATGACTTTTGAAAGCAATGGGTCTTCCTTCTTAAATTAAAACAACACAAATTTGATTTCCTGATGCATCACATTCCACAATAAAGGTTTTTTGTGAATTCTAGTGTAGCTAAGACCAGAGCTTGACACATTTCCTCTTTAAGATGTTCAATGGCCTTAGTTGCTTCTGGACTCCAAAAAAATGCATCTTTCTTCAGTAATGTTGTTAGTGGTGCTACTATTTTCCCAAATTTCTTAACAAACTTGCGACAATACCCTGTCAACCCAAGAAATACTCAAATATGATATAGGGTTGTGGGGATTTTCCATTCCTTGATATCTTTAATTTTGTTAGAGTCCACTTTAACACCCTCATTAGATACAATATGACCCAAATATTCCACCTCCTCTACCACAAAGAAAAATTTGGAGGGTTTTGAATATAATTGTTTCTCCTTCAATATTTTAAGCACTGTGTGAACATGTTGATCATGATCTTTCCAATACTGATTAGTATATCTCAAAAAATACCAACACAAATTTTCTAAGATAGGGTTTAAAAGTGGAATTCATCAAACCTTGAAATGTGGAAGGTGCATTGGTAAGGTCAAAAGGCACGACCAAAAATTCATAATGAACTTCATGAGTTCTAAATGTTGTTTTTGGAATTTCTTCTATCTTCATTCTAATTTGATGATATCTAGAATGAGGATATAACTTGGTGAAGTAAATTTCTCCATGTAATTCATCTAGCAATTCATCAGTGATAGGAATGCGAAATTTATCTTTAATACTAAGCTTATTGAGCTCTCTATAATATGGAAATATACACTATGATCCATCATTCTTGTGCACCAATACTACTGGAGAAGAGAAATAACTTTGGTCAGGTTGAATTATACCTGGCTCTAGCATTTCTATAACCAGGTGTTCAATTTCACTCTTTTCGGCATATTGATATCTATAAGGTCTGACGTTTGGAGGAACACTTACGGGAATCAAGTGAATAACTTGATCATGACTTAAAATGGGTGGGAGACCTTTGGGAGTCTCAAATACCTTGGAATGATTGTCCAAGACTCTTTGGAGATCTGGATAAATGGATGATTTCGATGGTTGAACATATAACGAGCATAATTATGCAATTACACCTCATTGTTCTTTCTTCAAAATATTTTTAATGTGAATAGAGCTTATTATATTCCTTGGTTTCCCTATGATACCCCTTAATTAAATTCCCTTTCCTTCAAAGAAAAATTCATAAAAAGATCTTGACAATTAAAAGCTATGATCTCCAAAGATTGTAACCATTGGACTCTTAGTACAACATCAACACCACCCATTGGAATGGAAAGCATTGGACTATTCAATACATATTTCTCCATGGTTAGCTTGATATTATGGCACTTCCTTGAGAATTTTATAGTTTGACCATTTGCAACCATCACTTGACTTTCTGGTTCTAGATATAGAAAGTAATCCAATTCCTTGGCTATCTTATAATGAATAAAATTCTGGGTACTACCTGAATCAATTAACACTATTACCTATCTATTCTTGATATATCGTTCTATCTTGAGAATTTGAGGAGTGGTAATTCCAACCCATGCATTACAAGATATGGTCATACTCATTTCTTATTTCTTTGGGGTTGTTTCTGAATGTATATCCTCTTCGTTTGATGTTTCGTTTTCCATTTTTTCCTCATCTTCACAATCTATATAAGATATATTATTATCAGCACATTTATGACATTTAATGTATTTTCTATCACAACTGTAACATAGCCCTTTAACTATTTTTTCCTCCAGTTGTTGTGGTGTCAACCTTGTAGGTTGTGGGAGGCTAGGAGCAGCGACACTTCAATCTTTATAGTTGTGAGTGGTAGACTTCCTTGTTGCCATAAATTTTCTTTCAACTTTTCTTGCCACCCTAAATTCATTCTCTAATGCCTTATGTTCTATTGATGTCTAAAAATAACCTCATCAACAACTGGGAAGGCCACCCTTTTAGAATCCCAAATCAGACACTTATCCATTTGTATAATGGCTTCTATTGGTTCAATTGAGTCCAGTTACACACTCTATCCCTGTAGGCTTATAGTTTTTCTATGACTTGCCAATAGAAAGAGAGAAATAAGATATGCCCTCTTGTTGTGCACATGTAGAAACAAAATTCTTAAGCTGACTTGAGGGCTCAGCTAATACACACCTAAAGTTTGCCCTTGCAAAAGGGTAATTCTAGAAGGTAGACTTAAATCTAAATGCAAATCTATTCTAACATGCAAGTGATAAAAAATAATTCTAAATCTATCTTGATTAAGAAGATATATCTCTATTCCAACCGAGAGAAAAATAACTAAATAATTGGGGATTTTAATGTGCCTCGTTTATGATGAATATCTAGCTAATGAAATAGTTCTAATAGCTCTTATTATAATTATCAAAACATGTTCTGTTTGAAGATCTTATAACAATGAATGCTTTACTATTAAAACTAGGAAAAAGTTCTCATAATTTCAATAGTTATTATGTCGATTTTAGATGGTAGATTTCAAAGTGAATAGTTACTCCGAAATCTGATTTATATACTTGAGCAAAGAGAAAATTATCAACAGATCTATGAGACTAATCAATTAGATAGATAATTCAAAATATATTCATTCTCACACAAACAAGAATGCACAATATGAGAAACTTTACACATATATGTTATTAAATAAATAAAATTTTCATTATAAATAGAAGTATTCAAAAACAATATAATGAAACCCGGTCTCTTAATTTGTTCCTTGAACTAGTCTCCAACAACCTGTCACAAATCGTGAACTCTGCCACTAAAAGAAAGAGTTGCAATAGTGCAATTCTCTGCCTCCAATACAAAGTACATATTTGAAAAGCAAAATACCCATTAACTGAGATCTAAGTTTTCCCCTTATTTCTACAATTGAAAATCCCTTAAAAAATGCTTTATAATCTCCTAGATGTAGAGAAGAGGAACCCCCCCTCCTTCTCAAAACTCATATTAAATATTTTACAAAAACTTCCCAAAATGGGAGAGCCGTTTGGAAATAGTTTTTTAGATCCTTAATTAGAGCTGCAAATTCTCCATCTCCTTCCTTTCAGGTGTAATAACATTGCTCAAAATATTCTTTACCTCATTTCCCCAACTGATCTCTTGCCAAAAACTAATAATTTTTTTTTTTAAATTGCACACTAAAATCAAAATTACAAAATCTAGGAAAAAACAAACCTCCAATCAAAACCAAATTATATGAAAAAATTTAAGGAAAATGTGCTCTTTTTAATCACTGTTATAGATTCTATTTCTAAAAGGAGCTTTCATGAAACGAATTTTGCAACAATTGTTTGTGTAGATGAAATTGTTTCAACAAATTTTGCTAAATTGAAATTTTGTTAAAATTTCATAACCTCATTTTCTGCTAGATTTTTGGCATATTAAATATGTAGATTTGGTTGACTTAGTTCTTTCATATAGTTCTTCTTGATTCTAGCTCTCCAATGAGCCATCTTGGGCCTAATTTGGCCAAATAGAACTCAAGATATGTCTCTCCAAAGTTGAAGTGTCAAAACTGTGAATATTCTAAAAATGCATGCCTAGGCAAGATTTTGGTATTTTTAATTAGAAATTCTAATTAAATTAAAATAATAATTTTGAATTAATCAAATAATTAAATAAACTAATTATTAATTGCAATTATTAAGTTAACTTAATTATATAAAAATTAATATAAATTCTCCTTATTATAAATTAATTAATTTTTAAAACGCATTCATTAAATTACAAATTAAATTAAACAAAATATATTAAAAATATTAAATTAATTATTAAAATAAATTTAACGAAAATATATTAAAATATTAACAGTGTTTGTTGGTAACTCAGTATGAGTCTCATGGGATTATTAAGAGGAGTAATAAGGTGGAAGTGAGGCGAGACATAAGGAGGTGTAGCATCACGCCCCTATCCTGGCAGTGGTCTTTCAACTGCACATAGGCAGGTGCGGTGCCGCTACCCGATCTCTTTTCACCAAAACTTTCAAATACGGACTATGCATAAGATTCAATACTTAGAATATTTTTCACTTCACTAAGCATTTATCATTCTTTTACACAGCAGAAACATTCATCTTTATCATCATTCATATAAAATTACACAAGTATAATATTCTTCAAAGGGATGGGAAACTCCCTGGTCAGAGCTTGCCTAACAATATATAATAATCCAATATTTACAAATTCATGTACAACATCATCCTTTCAAGGAAACCCCAAATTTACCTTGGCAAAACTGCCAAACTTCATTTTTTAACTTGGTTTCATTCAGCCTTGCCCAAGCTTCGTTCAACCTTGCCCAAGTCTTCGTTCAACCTTGCCTAGCCTTCATGTCACACCACCTGACTTGTCATGCCCGTGCCTTCACTTTGCCACACAACCATGTCACCCGTGCCCTTAGATCGTCGTGCACACGCCCCTTGACTCGTCACACTACCCGTGCCCTTGGCTCATTGCACAACTCGTGCGCTTAGCTCATCGCACACCCACGTCCTTAGCTCATCACACGACCGTCATACCCAACTCGTGGGTCAGGCGCTCATGCCCATGCATCCTACCCACACTCGGGTTTGACTTGCCCATCATGCACGTTCCCAACACTAACTCCGCCAAACTGTTTGCCAACTGTCTGTTCACCAAACCTTCGTCCGCCCGTTAGGTAGGCGTGCCCATAGCAGCTCGCCTTGTGGCAGTCTTTCCAACTCGCCAGCTCGCCCGCTGGTCCACTCGCCAACTTGCAGTTTTGTTCTTTTCTACGTTTTCAGTCTTGTGCTTCAGCTCGACCCATCTGCCTGCACCTTATGCTCCTCACCCTTCGCTTACCAAACACACTTGGTGTTGCTTGGATGAATTGCGCTAATGCCTCTTCATTGGTTTCTTCCACCATACATCCTCCTCCAATATATACGATTTCACTATGGTTAACAATGGGCCAACCATACAGTTCAGTCACCCACACATCGGTTTGCCTTTCCTTCGAGTCGGCTCACCCAATTCATGGGTCAGCTTCACCTCACTATGCGGGTTTCTGCCCTTCGTATAAACTCGTCCAATCATCACATTTTCATTTCACACAACTTGTGCCTTTGTCGCATTTCGTCGCACACTACTCGCCTCTCTGTAGCCCATCATGTTTAACTGAGAACGTGTTGCCCAACTCGTCGTACTTCGCCAACAAAGACTCGTGGGCGTGACATGTAGGATCTCAAAGGTGAGGGATATCAAGAGGAATAAGGAGGGGAGGAATAAGCAGTTACGAGATCCCAAAGAACTGAGATGGAGGAGAGGTATGAGGGCCCGAGATGGTTAGTGAATTGAGGGAGAGGGAGGTGAGGCCCGCATGGAGGTGGGACCTCTCTCCTTCATTTATAACCACAACCACTTTATTATATGTGCTTGGGAGTAAAAGAACTACAATCACTATTGTTAATGAGTCTCGTTCTCTCGAGAGTTCTTAGAATTTGAAATTTAAATTAACTTCTGAGATTCAATAACTTTTATTAAATAATTTTTTATATTATAAAATAATATAACTCTCATATTATATGGTTTTAACTAGTATACAATCTTGGCTATGGTGGTTCTATAGAACAATTAGAAATAAAATTAATAAAGTAATTAAAATTAATAAAGAATCAATATTTACATGTTAAAATTAATTATATTATAAAAATTAAAATAATATGCATTTTGTAATTTTTTTAGCCTAGGCAATAAAAATCACCAAAAATTTGAATGAATGCCAATTGCAAACCGTGAGTCTAAATGAGATTAAACAAGAACCAATGGAAAGCTAGCGAGAAAAAGAACGCAATGAAGCAATCATAATGGAAACTTGAAGAAAACAAAAATCTCAGAAACATGTCACACAATTAAGAAAAAGAAAATATTAAAGGGTGATATCACCAAAATTTACGTATAGGGTCCCCATTATTATTATGAAGATAATAAGTTAAAAATTAGGGGGTTTTGACAACAATGGTGACACACAGGGAATAAGCAATTATCTTTTGTTAAAAGATAATGAGATTAATATTACCCAAAGGTTAAAACGATGAATTATATTAAGCCATCAAATAGTAAAACATTCCCTATGGGTCCCAAATTGTGAATCAAGCAATATAAATTCAAAATGATAAGTATTCGAAGGAGAATAAGTCTAAAATCATGAATCTAAATTTTGGGGAATATTTTAGGGAATAATATTACCTCATATGAGTAATAGAAGAAAGTATACATAAGAAGTTTTAGATAAAGCAATATATACATCAATATGAATGGTCTCTGACATTGCTTCACTTCCGGCGAACCTCGTTAGTACCTTAGTGAAGTTTTCTTTTAATTCCATACAAGCATTGTCCCACTGCCAACGAGCATCACCCTGACGAGTTTACTTGTACTTCCCATGTTTCCCCTTTAAATCACCTTTCTGATAAGAACATTTGCTAGCTATGTTTATGATGTAGTTGAGTGAAAGGGGTGGGATGGTAAAAGAGACTTAAGAAAATGGATATAATACTTCTATAATGTTGACTCCATATCTTTCCTTATGATTATCAATTTAGAGGCTTTTATGAAATGGAAGGATGGGAGGGATTCAATGAGTTAAACTCAAGGTCGGTTCTTGCCTTAAAAAAAATGAGCTATATAACTTAGAAATGATGCATGTTCCTCCATGGAAAAGAGTTAATGCAAGGGGGTTTTAGAATTCCATAAAGATATCCCTTTAAGGTAAATGAAACCCATTGAAATAGACAGAGTAACAATTTCCCATGTCTACAAACCAATGTGGTGAACTCTAGTATTGTAGCAATAATGCTGCAACTCCTGTGGCTTCCTTCTTTACTTTTATCAACCTGGTAGTTCGTAACAAACTTGGAAGCGAAGGTGCTGTATGCACAAGTACTAGCTCTTAATGTAGGCTGTCACTTGATCAGCTGGCACAAGTTCACTAGGAGCTTAAGAAAACTTCTATAAGTTCTCAGAAGAAGCTTTTACTATGATAGAAGAAAGCTAACTCTATCGAGGCTATTATACTTGCAGAAAGAAAAGGAAAAATGAAATGAAACACAAAGCCTAGCAAACCCTAACAAACCCTAATTTTGCAAGAAAAGAGATAGAAACTACTAAAATGGGTGCCATTGACTACTGAAAAAAAATTGCATTTATTCAAGCTACTTCTGAAGAGAAATGAGAAGAAATCATCTTTTTATACTTTTGAGTATTTTTATGTGGAATTATTATGCTTATGGTTTGATTGATTGTGACTGTGCAGAGGTTTGGTGGCAAAGGAAGATGGAGTTAGTTTTTACTGAATTTGAGGAAGATGTGGAGGGGTCCTAAGAAGTCCCTAGTACCCTTCTGGAGACTTTCATTGCGATCAGACTTCGAAAAATCACTCGCATGAACTTCTACAGGAGGCTGCACGGGATCTATAGGAGGTTCTACAGGAGAATATACAGGAGGAGGCCGAAAGTGGTTTTTAGAAGTTTGAAGGTGGAAAATTGATGGGAGAAGGGAAATGAAGGTTGGATGAAGGTGTTGAAGGGTCTAGGACTCTGTCAATGAAGATCAGGAACAAAGGAGATGGTTAGATTTGTTCAAAGGTCAAGAAAGCAACTTTGTACAAAAACACAGAAATTAGGGCAGGCTGGTGAAATGTGGCGAATGAGTGGGGAAATATTGAGAGATGAGCTGGTACAGGTGGTACTATGGAGGAATGATAAGCTGGAATGTTCTACAAGTGAGCTACACACTTACTTCTCAAAATTGATCTAAGAAAGAACGAAAAAAAATAGAGTTTGTCTATTTTGACCTAAAATCTGACCTAAAAACAAAGTACTGCTGAACAGAACTTTATGAACAGAAAGTTATGCGAAAAAGCCATGGTAAATGAACATGAAATGGTCTAAGCATGTGAATCCAAGCAAATATCAACTTCTCGAACTCAAAACATCACACTAGCAATTGCATGAAAGGAAAAAACTGTGTTTTTGGTGGCAGCAGTAGTGCCTTGACCTCAAATCATGGTCCCAAGGAGGGAGAAAGGAGATCAAGACCTACTAGTAGCCTTTTTGGATCTTTCTCTATTACTACAGAAAACTACTTAAGCAACTTGAAGCAAGAATAACTAATTTAACCATCAAAAGCAACCTATTTTACCAAAGCAAGATTTAACCTAAACAATAGAAATCAACTTATGAATGCAAGAAAAAAACATATAAATACACAAAGGAGGTGTTGGGCAGTTTGGGTTGGGCCCTAACCCAAGAGCTTCATCCCCCTAGGAAAGATCAGTGCTGGTTCAAAATTAGATTCATCTTCAGTGATCAAAAAATAGTAGTTACATCACAAAATTGTCTTCAAAAAGAGCTCGAAAATGAGCGGAGTACAAGGCTGCACAAAAGTGTGAAAATAGACTATGAAATGGCTAACCTACTGAGGCTTGAAGTCTTCTTATTTATACAAGTAGGGACTCCCAGCACTCCTCCTAAACTTAAGGAACTCGGCTACCTAAACTAAAGATAATAGCAGCTCTACTAGACTTACTCGGCTGCCCCTTTGGATCATCATTGTGGGCCTTTGTACTCTGAGCTGCTGATGGAGAACTCAAGGAAGGGGTCATAAATGAAGGAGACATCCCTCCTATAAGTCCTTAGTCCTATTTCCTTGAGTTTGGCTACCAATCTGCTCATAAATGCCTGGTCTTTGTCCAAAAATGTCCAAAAATCTGCAATAAACACTCATTAAACTATGTGGAAAAGTGACTATCCGCATTCACTCTTTTGACATAAATATATTCAAAAACATGCACAAAACAATTGAGAATGGTGGATTAAAGAAAAATAATAGGTAGAATGAACCCATATAGTTACCCATTTTTGGGGCTCATCATCGCCCCCTTGCTGAATGGGTTTCTCATCCTCTGAGCAACTTATCTACTTCTTCATCTTTAATAGCTTTAACAACTTCCCTGACATCCCAAGCCTCTAAGTTGATGTCCTCTTCTCTATCATGAAAACTTACTTTTCTATCTACTTCCTCCCATTTTTTTTGTTCTTCCTCCTCCTTGACCCCTTCCAACAGTCCTAACAATAGTGGAGGACTGAACTTAAGACCATTCTAGTTGGCCTTCAAGTTTTGCATTGATTGTTTGTATAGGGGCACTCTCACCATAGCCTCCCTCATTCTAGTTGGGGAGTGATACTCCCTGATCTTTAAGCTATATGACAATGTATTCCACCTTCTCATGCAAGCATGAAGGCAGTCATCGCCAAATAATCTCTCCATATCTTCAAAATGAGTGATAGCTTGTGCTTGTCTATCAACATAATGAGGGAGAACTTGAAGATTGCTTGCAAGGTGTTGATGAGCATAGATGAGAGCTGACGGGTTTTCTGGTTCGGCCCTTATCATCAGGGGCTCACTTAACTCTTTTTACATATCTTTTGAATTCCCACTGCTCTCTTTTCCTGATGGCTCATCTAAGAAGCCATAGCCATGAACTGTAGGTCTCCCAATGCAACATTTGGATCCCATAAATTCATATCAGGGAGTGCCATATTGTGTAGGTAAAATTCTACTAATTTTGCTTTATCCTCGACTGAACTACTATCACATAGATGCATAAAATGATAATAATCTTGGAATGGGATTGTGCCCCTCTGGGCCAATGTTTTAATCTGGAATTGGAGCCATTGGTCTTTGAGATATAGTGCATAGGATCTAGCTGGTTGTTTCCACTGCAAGGTCTCCATTGCCCAACTGGCCATGCAAGCCATCCGGGCTTCCTTTTCCTACAACTGCTATCTTAAAATTAGCACTTCAGCTGTTGTCTAAGATTCTTTTTCTTGCTACTATTTCTTTGCTACTTCATTATTTCCTAAGGGATCTTCTTGCTGTTGCTTCCCTTCCAAGATTGGTAACTTGTATCCCCCTTGAGTTTCCTGTTCCTGTAACTACTTTTTTAGCAGTTCATTTTCTTCCTGTAGTTGGGCTTTTCTAATGCTCTCTATGTGCCTTACCATGCCCAACTCCCTTCTCAATTATCTCAACTTATCTTCCATGTGCCCTATATCTTCAACTGCTTTAGATTTAGTAATCTGCATCCAAGTGTGGGTTATGACCCTTTCTTTTTCTAATTCAAAGAAAAGAGGCACACTGAATTTTTGTGAGATGATCTTCCCACCTTCTAGAAGACTGTAATAGGAGCCTAAATTAGGCTGAGAGCTTGGTTCAGGTATCTCTTTGGCCTTGCCTTCCTCTTGTGACCGTTCTGCTGCCTTCTCTTCTAATTTTTTAGTTTCTTTCAGCTTGGCCATTGTTTGAGCTTCCTGTATGATTGCTTTGGAGTTCATAAATTTGATTCTTTCCTTCCAGGTGGAAGTTTTTGGGACTCCCTCTCTCATAGGTGATAGAGATTTTGGAGGGGGATTCTTCTTATTTCTCAGTAGGTGCATCCTCAATGATTATAGGTTCTTTTGATGGTGGCTGGGGTTTGTCCACCTTAATCCTGGTTCTCCTCATGGCTTTGAAATACATAGATGTTTGTCTTTTTATTTTTCCCTTTTGTTTTTTTGGAGTGCTCAATGCAGCAAGCACAACTGTTGCTTCCCTTGCTAATGCTTCAGGGGATGTTTCATTCTACTGTTCTTTTCCTTCATCTTCTACAATCTTTCCTATGTCTGTTGTTTTTCCTTGTGTCTCTGCTATCTCTGGTGTTGTCTTCTCCTTTTCTTACTGGGTCCCTGCCTCTCCTATGGCAGTTTTTTTTCTGGGCTTTCATGGGCTTTTTCTTCTCAATCTTTGTCCTCTTCCTCTTCTTTGTTTTTGAGGTTGTTTTCTTTTCTTCCTTAGGTACAATAGTGGATTTGTCAAGTTTCTCCTCTTCTTTCTGCTTCTCCTCTATTTCCTGTTCCTCCTTTGTTTTAATATTTTGTGTCTCCTCCTGAATTTCCTTCTCAATTTCCTCTTTCTACTCCTCCTCCTCACTGCCAGATGGGCTAATGTCCTTAGTCAAAGTTTTGATGTCATCTTCTCTAGACATATTCCTGAAAATTTCCCAAGCTATGGGGATGGTGTATGTGTGTAGGGCATTTTCCACCAATAATTTAATGAGGCCATGGTGGGCCAAATGGTCTAGGACCCCTGCATTCAACTTGGTGACACATTCTATCAAGGACTGGAAGAGGAAATATGGGAGATTGAGTTTTCTAATTGCAAGTAGGTCCATACCATATCTCAATTCATGCAATAACCTGAAGTGATAACCATAAATTATACTAAACCTTCCTTCACAAGTTATATATTTCATTATTTGGTAGCTGACTTCACTCCATGGAGGAGGTAAGCTTATCCTTTTGACCCCATTTTTATCCTCTACACGATGCTCCTCAGGCTGAAAAAATGTCTTCTTAGCAACCTGTCCCAATGTTTTTTCCTCCTTGCTCCAAGGGAACCCAGGTGGAAGACCTGTGATTCTGCTGATAAAAGTAGCTGTAAGCTCTAGGGTCAAACCCTTGAAACTAACTGTAGCATGTGTTTTTGAATGTGGTCTTAAGGACATCAAAAATTCTTCAGTCACCTCCTCATCATATCCATGAATTATTTCAAAGAAAGACATCTCGTTTGCCCTGTGAAGAGGGCCACCACCTCGGGGTGCTCATACAATTTGTTGGAGTTCAAAGGCTCCTTTCTCATAAAACCTCCTGGCATGGTGTTTAGTGGTTTCTAAAAGTGCTCAGGTGAGGAAAAACAACAATTTCCAAAATCAAGAATAGAGGGACAACTGAGTTGTTGTTGTTGTTGTTGTTGTTGTTGTTTTTTTTATTTTTTTTTTCTGAAACTGTAGGAGGAATTTCTCGTGTGCTTCTTCTTCACAACACCAATTTGCAATTTTTCCTTTCTTCAAACTTTTTTCAACCTAAATTTGCTTTTTGGTTCTTGGAAGAAATCAATACTTTGACAGAACAGGGACTATATAAAACAATGGTTTTTCACAGAGTAAATAGACTTGCAATTTTGTTTCCTTCCCAGGTTTGATTTCTATGATTGCACCCCCTTTTTTTACAGCCGAATGTGAGGAAGAAAAAGGCAAATTTTGAATGCAGAGAAGGAAACAGAGAGATTGTGTAGAACTCAAAAAAACACAGGCAGACTTTTGAATTTCTCTTTCCTTGATTTTTTCAACCAATACTCTATTTTTAATCCACCACCGTATCTAGACACATCGTATGTAGACCAGGTTTCCGAGCCTACCTCATTCCCAACTCAAATTTGACAAAAATTTCGAATTTTTCTGCTGCAGAGCTTCTCTCTGTCCTTCCTGTAGAAATCCTCCTATAGATGGTGTTCATGCTCCTGTAGAATGCAATAGTGCTCCTGTAGAACCCGATAGGCAGGAGGGTTTTGAAAAATTGGCAGAAAACGATTAGTTCATTGTTCTGAAGGTGGTAGATGAGTACTGTAGTCGAGAATTTCGTAAATGAAATGAAACAAAGGGTGGTGGAGGCTTAGACTGCACTGTACTTAATTGATGGCATAATCTGCGGTGAGGAGGTGAGGTGGCCGGATGGGTACGTTATCCCCATTCGAACCATTTTTCCTATGCCAGTGTAATTATGGTTCTTCATGTCGCCTGACTGCCATCACCTCCCTTACACCCATTATACGCTGCCACCACTACCGGTTCTGAATGTTTTCCTCCCGAGTTGACATGCCACACGTGTTGACTGCATATCTGGTCGGCAGTTTGAATTGGACAAGGCTTAATTGAATTCCACGAGGGTGTGTGAACTAGACGAGGGTGGCCAGTTAGCTAACCACTGATTCTGCTTAATCGTGACCATTCCCATAGTTCATGCAATTTTGAAATAGTATTCATGCAATCGAGGAATAGGTTCAGCCACTTACCTGCTTAGTTGTTGTTGTGCTATGCATGCCTCGGACTTTGGCACTTCATTTCCTCATTGTTGTTGTTGTTGGTTCTCTGCATTCTCGGCCTTCGGCTTATGATGATGATTTTTCAATCAAGATCTGCTCCTTACATGCATCATACGTCCTGCTGCGCTAACCCTGTCTCTAGAGTTTGTTTTTCAAAGGGATCAATTGCTACAGGAATCCTACAGGATTTTCTGTAGCTGCTTCTCCTTCTGAAATTTAGGTTGATGCTTGAGCAGGCTTAAAAATACAGCTGACAAAGGCTATGAATGAAAGAAATAGTAGCTGGGAGGTATCAGGTAAGAATAAGCAAGAAGAACACTGCTACTTTATTTGTTATAATTTTTTGTGTTTACAGAATGAAAGAAGCAGAATTTCTGTATTTTGTCTGTGCAGGGAAAGAAAAAATGAGTAGAAATGGGGGTGTGCAGTGATGAAATGGTGAGCTAGGTGGATGGATGGTGGCAGGGAGGTCCACCGGCCCTCTAAATAAAATTCCAGCCCTCGGGTTCTTTTCTAAACTTGATTTTGGCTTTTCTGTAGTTTCTACAGGATCCTCTTGTAGAATACACAGAGTTTCCTGTAGGATTCAGAATTTTTAGAACAAATGAGACCGAGGCCTGGAAAAGGATAACGATGATAGAGGGATGGACTATGAAGGGTGTATGCAGCCTGGCCATGTCTTTTTCTCTTGTGTGACCCTCCTACAACCTGCAATTCATTAAAAATAAATTATGCTTTTTTCTCTTTTTTTTTTTGAGAACAACTGGGGCACCTCCAAGAGGTTTTCACCCTCATTGCCTACCCTGGGTGCCCTCCAAGAGGTTTTCGCCCAGGGATCTTTTATTCCTTTTTTTTCTTTTTTTCCTGTTTTTTTTTTTTTTTTTTTGCTCAGGGTGTGGGTGGAGTGGAGACAGGGACCTGCGCCACTACCAACATAGTCTTTCCCAGATTCTCAATGAATTCTTGCTTGGAAAGGGGCTTCCTATAGATATTTAATCTATGCCCATTGACGAGCATGGGGATGGCTTCTTCATCTATGGTCCAGATAAGGACTGAACCATTGTCATTGCATTTTTCTATTGTATATGGTCCCAGAAATCTTGTCCTCATTTTGCCCTTGAAATCTTTATATCTTGAATCATATAGCAACACCCAATCTCCTTGCTGGAATTGTTTTTCTTTGAGGTGTCTATCATGCCATATTTTTCTTTGAAGTTGGACTACCTCTGAGTGGAGTAGGGTTTGCATTCTTTGTTCATCAAATCCATTTAGTTGAAGCAATCTTTCCTTTTGTGCATGGCTGAAATCTAGGTCCGGCTGAATGCCATCCTTAATGTGTTATATTCAAATTCTATTAACAGCAGAGCCTTCTTCCCATAGACCAGCTCATAGGGTGTAAACCCTGTGGTGGTTTTCCAGGTGGTGTTATAGTTCCAGGTGGCCTCAACCAATCGATGTGCCCAATCTTTTCTGTTGCTACTCACTACCTTAGTCAAAATCCCTTCCAAAGCTCTGTTGATGACTTGCACCTATCCATTTGCTTGTGGATGATAAGGGGTGGAAGTTCTGTGCTTAATCTTGTGGTGTGTGAATAGATCTTCAACCAAATTGGAGGTAAACTGACTCCCTTGATTTGTGACTAACTCTCTTGGATAGCCAAACTTGTAGAAGATATTTTCCCTCAAAAACTCAACTACTTTTTCTTCTATTGCTGCTTTGATCGCCTTTGTCTCTGCCCATTTTGTTAGATAATCAATACACACAATGATGTAAGATTTTTGTTTTGAAGGAGGGTTGAGAGGACCCACAAAGTCCATGCCCCACTTTTCAAATGGCTCGAAAGTCACTTGAGGTCGTAGGGGCATCTCATCCCTTAGAGTCAATTTCCCCATCCTTTGACATCAGTCACATTGGCTAATGTATCCCCTGACATCTTGATGAAGAGTGGGCCAATAGTAACTTGCGTGCAAAATTTTGAAGGTAGTCCTTTTTGCTGCAAAGTGGCCCCCACAAGGCCCATCATGAAAGATTAGGAGGATGTCAAAGACTTCCTCTTCCCTGACACATCGCCTCAAAATCTGATTTGGGTCAAGTTTAAAAAGATCGCCCCCAATCCAAGCGAATGGGGCACTTTTCCTCACGATCTTGCTATTATTTTTTGAGGGCAGGTGTGGCGGAAACTGTACTGAAACTACGTAATTTGCTATATTAGAAAACCATGGAGAGAGTACTGAAATAGAAAATAGGTGTTCATCTGGAATTTGATCATCTACCATTCCTTCTTCAGCTGCAGGCAGATCTAGTCTAGACAGAAAATCAACAACAACATTTTCCTTACCTGGCCTATCAAAAATAGTCAAATCAAATTGCTGCTATAAAAGTAACCATCTAATGATACGAGAATTTACATATGGTTTATTTATCAAATACCTAATTGCAGCATGATCAATGTGTACAAATGTTTGATAGCCAGTGATGTAGTGTCTGAACTTGTTTAGAGAATGGACTATAGCTAGGAGCTCCTTTTCAGTTACAATGTAGTTTAATTTTGCCTTGGACAGGTTTTTACTGACAAAATATATGGAATAAGGTAGCTTCTCTTCAAATTTCCCTGAGGCTTCTCCTATCACTTTGTTCGAGGAATCTGTGTGAATGTGGAAAGGTAGGGCTGAGTTTGGACCTCTCAAGATTGGGGCAGTTACCAGCTTACCTTTCAAGGCATCCAGAGCCTCTTCACAGTTGTCAGTCCATATAAACTCAGCATCTTTTCCCAAAAGACCAAACAATGGAGAGGCTAGCTTACTAAAATCCTTAATGAATCTTCTATAATACCCTGCTAAGCCTAGAAAACTCTGAACATCTCTTACCTTTTGAGGAGGTGGGACCCTTTGGATGATAGCAATCTTGTCGGGATCCACCTGTAATCCTCACTGAGAAATTATATGACCTAGCACGGTCCCTTCAGTCATCAAGAATTCACATTTTTCAGAACTGAGGGACAGGTTCATTTCAATACACTTGGCTAAAACTTTTCCTAGGTTAGTCAAATCTTCCTGGAAGTTAGAACCATAAGGGGTAAAGTCATCCATATAGATCTCCACTCAATCATGAACCAGTTCAACAAATATGCTCAGTACTTCTCTCTGGAAAGTGGCAAGAGCATTACACAACCCAAAAGGAAGGACCCGGTATGCAAAAGTACCCCATGGACAAGTGAAAGTGGTCTTATCTTGGTCTTTCGGGCTGATTTAGATCTTGTTGTACCCACTAAACCTATCTAGGAAGGAGAAGAACTTCTTCCCTACCAGGCCATCTAACACTTGATCTATGAAAGGCAAAGGGAAATGGTCCTTCTTGGTGGCCTTGTTTAGTTCTCAATAATCTACATAGATTCTCCACTTCTCGTTTTTCTTTGGCACTAGCACCAAAGGAGAAACCCATTCGCTGTCAGAGATGGGGTAAATGAATCCTGCATCTAGCAACTTTGCAGTTCTTCTTTGACAATGTCTTTAAGGGCTAGATTCATCCTCCTTTGAGGCTGCCTAACTGGTTTACAACCTTCTTTAATGTAAATGTGATGAGTACAGACTGAAGGGTGGACTCCCTTCATCTCCTTATAACTCCAAGCAAAAGCATCTAAGTGATTCTTCAATAAGCTACACAGTTCTTTCTCCTGAGAGGTGGATAGGGATGAGTTGATCTTCAAAGTTTTTTCTGAGCCAAATTCCACGTTCTTAACTCAAAGGGAGGTCGGATCAGCCACGCAGATATCAACTAAAAGGATTAGCTTGGGTTTCTTCCACCAGCTCTTCTAAGGGCCACACACTGGGGGGTGGATTCTGAATCAAGTTCTCAATAAGATCATCCTCGGTTTGTGGACCCCCATGGTATCTTCTACTATACACAATGGTGCAGAATAGACTTCATCCTCATCTTCTTCCTCCAACCAGAGAGGTAAATCATGTTCTAGCAGAGGTTGGGCAAGAGGATAGAGGACTAGCTGTTTGGACATATGCCCATTCTTGATTGTCATGTCCCCAACTCGACAATTGATGTAGGAATCTGTAGTAGCCAACCAAGGTCTTCCCGGGGTGAGAGGGTACCCAGTGAGCTTTGCCTTTGGTTGGAGAACCAGGAAATCAGCAGGGTACTCCCAGGAATCAATAGAGACCATGACATCTTCCATAATCCCCTCAGGGGTCATAGTGGAGCGGTCTGCTAACTGCAGTATTGTTGAGGTCTTTCTTAGGGAACCCTGAAGGTTGAGTTTGAGCATAGTGTCCCTAGTCATCACATTAATGGCAACCCCTAGATCAATCAAGGTATGGGGGATTATGGTGCCATTGATGTGGACATTGACTACAGGACTCCTAGGGTCTAGATATTTCGGGAAAATTACTTGGCCCAACATCAGGTCGGACAGTTGTCCTATGACATTGATAGTTGGGGCATATCTCTTTCACTTGCCTGGGTGTTTGAAGCACTTCTCCTTGATCATCTTGTTGTATATAGGCACATCCTTTATGGCTTGGAGAAGTGGTATTTTTACACATAACTATTTTATTTCTCCCAGAAGTTCAGTTTCTGGGGTCGGTTGTGTGGTTCCTGTTAGTCTCTCAGGAAAGGGTGGAATGACTTTGGGTTCAATTTCCTTTTTTTCTTCCTCATCCTCCTTAGGAGGAGGAGGTTGGTTATCTGGGAGAACCTTCCCAGATCATAGGTTAATCTCCTGAATCTCCACGGCATAGGTTGGGCATGATGTTTCCCCACTATATACCTGTTGGGCCTGTTGGTTGTTGGGGTTCGAGTTTGGTTGAGCAAGTATTTGAGGTAATGGTTGTGGTTGAGCAGGTGGTGGAGGCAAAAGAGTGGGAGGAGAGTTATACTGGGCCTCCACCCCTGATGAGGTGCATTCCACTGAGGCAGTGGCTAAGCATAAGAGTGAAATGAGTGAGCAACTGGTGGAGCCTGGTATTGAGGAGGATATGACCAAGGAGGGGGTGTGGACCAGGAAGGATGAGCAGGGGGGCCCCAAGAAGGCATGGAAGTGGCTTGATTGGGGTGGTAATAGCTCTGGGAGGTCCCTTGCATTCCCTGCTGGTAAGGTCTGGGTCCATGTGGCCTCCTTTGGTTCATGAAATAGAGTAGTTCAGTGTTTCCTTCAACCCCCTGATATGCAACTTTGATTCCAGGCAAGGAAGGGCACTGATTTATAGGATGGTCTTGTTCACAGACTACACACACTTCTATAGAGTGCAGTGGACATTCGTTCCTAGGATGCTTTCTCGTGCACCTGGGACAAAAGATGGCCAAAGCTCTCTCGGCTTCCTCTTGTTTCCTTTTTGATATGCAAGGTATCCATTTGCTTGGCAAGAGTTTGCCTCACCTTTCTCTTGAAATCTTCCAGTTGATTCTCAAGTTCATTTCTAAAGGATGAACTGGATGAGGATGTACTGGCTAAAGGTTGACTTCCCCTACCTCTCTTTCTAGCTAACCTGGAAAGGTTTCTAAACACAGTCTTTATGTCATCATAAGGTAGTTGGTAGATGTCTCCCCTAGCTAGAAAATGGAGGGTATCTAAAAGGTCTTCAGGGACTCCTCTGAGCAGTTTCAACTTCAGGGATTCAGGGTCAAGTGTGCACCTGGCCCTTTTATAACTAAGTTGAAACCTCTCTTCATAGTCTTCTAAAGATTCATCACTACCCATGGTCATTCAGAAGATTTCTTCCTTGGTTTCCTTTGACCTGAAATAGTCCCGATATTTGTTGTTAAAGGCCTCCGGCATTTGAGCCCAAGTTGTGATACTGTTTCCAGGTAGCCCCATGAACCAGCGAAGGCTGCATCCTTGAGGGTAGAAGGAAACAATTTCAACTTCTTCTTGTCTTCTGCATAGTCATAGGTTCGACAGAGAACAAAAAATTCAAACAAGAAAGTATCAGGATCTTCGATAGTCAGTGCATGGAAGTTAGGCAAGGCTGAAGGACTTATTTTTTTCATTTTTGTTTCCCCATTGGTCTCCTGGATAGGAAAGACACCTTCTATTCTTTCCCCATTCCCTCTAACATTTCTGTTTTCAACCATGGTCTCAGGAGGAATGGTTTCTTGCTCTTCTTCTATTATAGGATCTTTGTATATCTTTGGACGTTCACCTATAGGATCTTCTGGATCACTGCCACCAAAGAAGAGAGAAGGGTGACTCAGTGATGTGTTGGGGTTGTTGGGTAAAAATTTTCCTGAATTGTCTCTGTTCCTATGAGGCATGAAAGGAAATCTCTTTTTTTGGGTGATTTTTGTGTTTCTTTTTCTTCTTGTACCTGCAAAAACTGAAATGGATTGAACAACAAAGTGCAACTAACGGAAATGAATCTTGCTGAAATGGAAATTACAAAATATTGAAATGGAAGCAGGAAATGACTAATCTACTCTTGCTGAAATGGAAATTGCAAAATTGAAATGAAAGCAGGAAATGCTTAATCTACACTTGCTAAAATGAATTTGCAGAATTGAAATGAAAGCAGGAAATGCTTAGTCTTTGCTTGCTGAAATGAAATTGCAGAATTGAAATGAAAGTAAGAAATCTCTAATCTACTTTTGTAGAATTGAAATTGCAGAATTGACATGAAACAACTACTCTATTTTTGCTGAAATAAACTACTTAGCAAAATGTTGCAGTAGAAAATAGAAGAAAAGCAGTAATCACAAAATACTCTGACACTTTCCCGAAAATGGCGCCAAAAAGAGTGGTGAGCTCCAGTATTGCAGCAATAATGCTGCAACTCTTGGGGCTTCCTTCTTTACTTTTATCAACCCGCTAGTTCTTAACAAACTTGGAAGCGATAGTGTTGTATGCACAAGTACTAGCTCTTACTGCAGGCTGTCACTTGATCAGCTGGCACAAGTTCACTAGGAGCTTACGCCAACTTCTATGAATTCTCAGAAGAATCTTTTACTGTGATGGAAGAAAGCTAACTCTATAGAGGCTATTCTACTTGCAGAAAGAAAAGGAAAACTAAAATGAAACATAAACCCTAGCAAACCCTAATTTTGCAAGAAAAGAGATAGAAACTACTAAAATGGGTGCCATTGACTACTAAAAAGGTAAATTGCATTTATTCAAGCTACTTCTAAAAAGAAATTAGAAGAAATCATCTTTTTGTACTTTTGAGTATTTTTATGTGGAATTATTATACTTATGATTTGATTGATTGTGACTATGCAGAGGTTTGGTGGCAAAGGAAGATGGAGTTGGATTTTGCTGAAGATGAGGAAGGTGTGGAGGGGTCCTAAGAAGTCCCTAGTACCCTTTTGGAGACTTCCATTACGATCAAACTTTGAAAAATCACTCGCATGAACTTCTATAGGAGGTTGCAAGGGATCTACATGAGGTTCTACAGAAGAATCTACAGGAGGAGGCTGAAAGTAGTTTTTGGAGGTTTGAAGGTGGAAAATTGATGGGAGAAGGGAAATGAAGGTTGGATGAAGGTGTTGAAGGGTCTAGGACTCTGTCAATGAAGATCAAGAACGAAGGAGATGGTTATATTTGTTCAAAGGTCAAGAAAGCAACTTTGTACAAAAACGTAGAAATTAGGGCAGGTTGGCAAAATGTGGCGAATGAGTGGGGAGATCTTGAGATATGAGCTGGTACAAGTGGTGCTATGGAGGAATGACAAGCTAGAATGTTCTACAAGTGAGCTGCACACTTACTTCTCAAAACTGACCTAAGCAAGAACTGAAAAAACCAGAGTTTGTCTATTTTGACCTAAAATCTGACCTAAAAACAAAGTACTACTAAACAAAACTTTATGAACAAAAATTTATGTGAGAAATCCATGGTAAATGAACTTGAAATGGTCTAAGCATGTGAATCCAAACAAATATCAACTTCTCCAACTCAAAACATCACACTAGCAATTGCATGAAAGGCAAAAACTATGTTTTTGGTGGCAGCAGTAGTGCCTTGACCTCAAATCATGGTCCTAAGGAGGGATAAAGGAGATCAAGACCTGCTGGTAGCCTTTTTGGATCTTTCTTTTCTACTACAGAAAACTACTTAAGAAACTTGAAGCAAGAATAACTAATTTAACCATCAAAGGCAACCTATTTTAGCAAAGCAAGATTTAACCTAAACAACAAAAATCAGCTTATGAATGCAAGAAAAAAACATATAAATACACAAAGGAGGTTTTGGGTAGCCTGGGTTGGGCCCTAACCCAAGAGCTTTAGCCCCCTAGGAAAGATCAGTGCTGGTTCAAAACTAGATTCATCTTCATTGATCAAAAAACAATAGTTACATCACAAAACTGTCTTCAAAAAGAACTCGAAAATGAGCTGAGTACAAGGCTGCACAAAAGTGTGAAAATAGACTATGAAATGGCTAACCTACAGAGGCTTGAAGCCTTCTTATTTATACAAGTGGGGACTCCTAACAGTCCTCCTAAACTTAACGAACTCGGCTGCCTAAACTGAAGATAACAACAACTCTACTAGACTTGCTCGGTTGCCCCTTTGGATCATCATTATGGGCCTTTGTACTTCGAGCTGCCGATGGAGAACTCGAGGAAGGGGTCATAAATGAAGGAGACACCCCTCCTATAAGTCCTCAACCCTGTTTCGTCGAGTTTGGCTGCCAATCTGCTCATAAATGCCCGGTCCTTGTCCAAAAATGTCCAAAAATCTGCAATAAACACTCATTAGACTATGTGGCAAAGTGACTATCCCCATTCACTCTTTTGACATAAATATATTCAAAAACATGCACAAAAATATTGATAATGGTGGATTAAATGAAAATAATAGGCAGAATGAGCCCATATAGTTACCCATTTCTGGGGATCATCACAATGTTGGGTAAGAAAATCCATTTTACATAGATTTTGGGAATATCAACAAAATCAATCCAAAACCAACAACAAAAGTATAAAGAAATCCAACCAAAGTGAAATAAGAAATCAAAATGCTCCAAAAATGTCAAATAAGGAAAGAAAAAAATGAAAGAAAAGCCCAAATTAAAAAAAAAAAAAAAAAACCAACAAGACTCACTATAAAAATGTCTCAACAAAAGAGTAAATTAAGACAAGCATGTGTGTGTTCGTCTTATGTTGAAATTTTAATAAATTCTATCTTGTAGAGTTATAAGAAATTAGGCTTTCAAACCGTAAAGTGAATAGAAGTCATGAGGTAAAATGAAGCCAAAAGAGAAGTTTCCACCCTTTGCAATTTTTTAATTTCAAAACAAAGCTTGCATGAGAAAATCATTAAAATTTTCTAATAAAACAAGGCTTGAGAAACAAACTAAAGGTTCAGGAACTCCCAAATTTCGCTGACTTGATGAACATTGTTGCTTCTCTTCCAAAAGTTCGAAAGAAAACAAAAAAAGGAGAATGAGTGTTAAATATGAGCTAGTAGGGGTGTGAAACAATTCATGAAGACCTACAAAACATAGGTTTATATTAGCAAAACTAAAAAAAAACAAAACAAAAAGTGTAAAGTGATGGAAAAGGATGAAAATGGGTGTATGAGACTTACCATTAAAGAATTTCATAAATTTTTTACCTGAGAGATATTGACTTTCTCCATCAAAAGATAACCTCTCCTTTTGGTTGGAATTAAAGCATGAAGAAGTTGTATTATTATGAAGTTTTCATTAACCCAAAATGATGACTTATTAAATATAAACTAAAGTGAGTAGTAAGGCTAGGAAATTAACGTCTCATTTTCAAGGAATCTGTAGTAAACAAAATCCATCAAAAATGAAAAAGAAGATAGTCTTCTTTATGAATTGCAACAACAATTGTTCTCTTTTTTTTTTTTTGTTCATATTTCATATCAACTCCAAGGTTTACATAAAATTTCAAAAATCAAGACCAATTCCCAACCTAAGTAGCACTTATATGTATATGGAGAGGAATTGAATCTTTGCATAATAAGTATGGAGCAATCTATCAAAAATAATAAAACTGAAAGAAAATTCAAACATTGATTGACCATGATCCATTACGTTTGTGTGTTCTGTATTTGCTTATCAATTGGCTGCATTATCATAGTGGCTACTCAAGATTGTCTTCAAAATAAAACGTGGATGCAATATACCATGAAAAATGGATATCCCAAAAGTCACTTAGTTATCCAAGCTCTCGAATACTAGGGTAACATGGAACTCAGAGTCACGCATAAAGATATAGAGAGGTAAGAAAAGAGAGGACTACATGTAGGCAGGACGAATAGGCCAAATTTTCACGTAAATAATTAAGTTGACCAGAGGCCTACGATATTACATTGGTTCGATATTCTTAGGTTTTGAGGTATTGAAGGGGCTCCGTATAGTGGGAAATGGAAATCTAGGAAGACTAATCTAGTAAGTTTTTTAAAATAAAGTTTCAAGAAAGGGATTACAAGATCAATGAATAGCGGTGAGGCAGATGGAATCTTGCATCAGAAATATCATAAGCCAGTTTGTAATTTTATTCGGCTTACAAGACTTTGATATTGTGAGGTCGGAGCGAAGACAGTGAAGAGGGGCCATTTTCCTAATTAAGCATTTTATTACAAAACATGCCAAAATAGAATGCAACAATCGAGGAAAGGGCCATATGGATCTAGGGTCGGAAATATCAGAATATGTTTTAACAGACTTCCGATATAGCCTGGTTCTGAGGTTCTGAGTCATCTCGGAATATATGAAAGGAATGTGACTAAAAGAGGAATGCAAGATACATGAGTCTAGTGAAAATGTCTGATTCAACTCAACAAATGTAAGATTCAAAATGGGTAGAGGTAAAATCATGGACAAGAGTACTTTTATAACTGCTGCAAGAGTTTTTTATGATTTTCCTTCGCTTGTGGACTTTCTTAGCATGTGAGAAGTTGTATAACCATGACAAATTTGAACAAGAAGGATCCAAGCATTTCATTTTAGCTGTATCAACAAGAAGTGGAATATTCTTATTGACTCATCTCGCAAATTTGTAAAGTAAAGGAAATATGAAGAGAAGCACTAATATAGAGTACAATTTTTTTGATGAGAATGAAGATACTTCCCTGAACATGTTTATAACTCGGAAAAAAGTTAGTTTCCCGCTTTATTAGTCTACCTATATTATTAAAAGAAGAAACAAAAAAAATCAATAAACTAACTAAACTAATTGTAATCCTATCCTAGCTGGATGAAAGGAAACATGACTAGGTATAGTCATACTTCCAATTTAACCATTCCAACATTTTATTTTCTACATGTATGTATAGGTAAAACATCAATAAAAAAATAAAATTAGAATTAAACTAACAAAAATAAATATGAATGAAGTATGGACACTTATAGCTAACATATTTACAAAAAACATCTTATTTACAAGCAACTTATTTACAAGCATTCTCTCTTGGAAAGTTTCCTCCAACCAAATCTCTATGGGATCATAAAACTATGCAT
Organism: Pinus taeda; assembly: GCA_000404065.3. Taxonomy (NCBI): domain Eukaryota; kingdom Viridiplantae; phylum Streptophyta; class Pinopsida; order Pinales; family Pinaceae; genus Pinus; species Pinus taeda. The sequence continues at coordinate 227,079 of APFE031646411.1, read as the reverse complement.
GGATAGTTGATAGAAAATGCAAGAGGTTAAATGAAAGAGAGGTTGAACATTCATGAAATAAGTAATTAGCAATCTTTAGTAAGAATGAATCTCCAAACAACTTTCAAATGTATCAATGACATTTAGATGGGATCTTGATGAATCTATTAGAAGATCATTGGTTAAATTACGAGGTTGGGCATATTGCATCAATACACTCAAAAGTGATGATTCATGTTCAAAATGCACTCTAGAAGGAAAATTAAGTTGATAATATATTACCATCAAATGAAATTGGAAGATCAAAATCTTTTGTTGGTCATGATCTAAATATTGAGATTCTTTTTCACATTCTAGTAATGAACATTGTGAATATTGGAAACTTAATTGGTCAATATACCAAAAAATAACACATAAAAAAATAAATATGCAAGCAGAAAAAAAATCAGGAAACAACCAGAATAAATCAAGGAAAAATAATAAAATCAAATCATAATTTACGCTATTTTTACAATTAATGTTACAACACAATTGGGACTGATTTGAGGCAAGTTCCTTCTCACAATAATTAGTCAAGATAGTACAACTTGAATGACCATCGACATCAACTTGTGAAAAAGAGAAATTCTCCGGATTATGAATAGGAATGAGAACTTGATCATCATAAGAATCATAAATTGGGATGGATTCTTGAATGTTGAAATCACCACAATGATTAAATGTTTGAAAATGAGAATTTATTGGTGCAATTTCTGAATTGAGGCTTTTATCATTTTCAAATATGGTTTGACATGGATCACGAGGATTTAGTGGAGAGTAAGATATATGAACATCTCAATGTGAAAGTAATCATCATAAATGACTTCAGGACATTCACTAGGATTATCTTCATTCCCATATGAGGCTTCAAAACAAGGAGTATTGAGCACATTTAAAGAACAATCATTGAATGTTTCTTTATCTTGATAAAAACTATTTTCTGATTCATTTATATCATCCTCTCTATTTTCTGGAATGACACTAATGCAAATATAAGATGAATTGATATCAGCAAGATATCCTGATAAAGAGAGAAATGGGAGTTTAAAGAAATGAACATGAAAATATCTCTATTTGTAGTCTCTTGTGTGTTTTCTCCATTTCAAATTTCATATCCTTGATCATTCATTTGACTATTACACTTTCTTGAAGACTATTGTTTGACTTCCTTGAATTTTGTATTTGATAAACATGATAAACTTCAGAATTTTTTGTAGCAAATTGTACATTTTTGTAATTTTCAAATTGTGCTTGTGCTTGCTGATTTATTAGTTGATTTTATTATTTTATTTCATGTTGATTTTCAGATTTTGAGGAAACTATTTCTTCAATTATGTTGTTGGTATCTTCTTTGAGTTGATTAACAAATTCTTCCAAGATTTGTGATCGTAATTAACTAACATACAAAAGAGTATTATGGTCATCATTAATGTTGCAAGAAGTATGCACCAAATGAAGGAATTTATCATACATGGCCAAGGAAACTTCATCATGATGAGAATGCATCTCCATATCATAATTTTCAATCATGTTAATGGAAGATGAAGAAGATTCATTAAAGCTTGAAATTGTCTCATATGGATTAGGAATGCTAGGGAAAGAAACTATTTTTGTAAACCATCCCGTTAATTGAAACTCAGGCGGCAAATCTTCAAATTAAAATTGAAAATGAATAAATTTGAATCTAATGAAAAATTTATCTAAAGAATCACCTTCAAATCGACAGAGTGCTTGAAGTTGATCACATACCTTTTCATAGTCATAATCCTGAAAATCATCTAGGATTTTTTTTACAAACTCATCCCAAGTGTGAATGGAGGCAAATGGTAAATTTTTACACCGGCCTTTCACCATTCTTGTCAAAGTGAGAGTAAACATCCTACACATGACACCTTCATCAATATCAAAATTATTACAATTTAAAATAGATTGAAAAACATGTTCATAAGCAGAGACATTTTTCTTACCATTGAACTTCGTCTTTGACAAGAGTGTTACTACCTGAATTGGAGTTGAAGCAGGTGGAAGTCCAGTAAAGAAACTCCAAAATGGTCGCATAAAAGGATCCATTCAAGTCCAGTAAAGAAACTCCAAAGTGGTCGCTTAAAAGGAGCCATTCTAAAAAGATGAAACTTTATAAGACAACATATTTTTTAAAATTAATTTAATGCAGGTCCTCCTTCTAGCACCAAAAAAATTGATGGCCAAAAATGCCCCCATCAACATTAGGGAAGGCTACCCAATCAGAGTCCCAAATTAGACTCTTATCCAATTGTATAATGGCTCCAACTAGTTCTATTGGGTTTATTTACCCCCTCTCTCTCCTTGTTGGCTTATATTTTGTTTATTATTTTCCAATAGAAAGGGAGAAATCAAATCTTCCCTCTTGTTGTGCACATGCAAACAAATAAATCCTTAAGCTAACTTGGGGGATCAACTAAGCCACACCTAAAGTCTGACCCTATGCAAGGGAACTTCTAGAATGTTGACTTAAATCTAAATGCCGAGCTATTCTAAGATGCAAGTGATAAAAGTAAATTATAAATCTATCTTGATTAAGAAGTTATAGATTTATCCCAGCCGAGAGAAATAACTAAATACTTGGATATTTTAACATGTCTCATTTATGATGAATATTTGGCTAATTAAATAGTTCTACTAGATGAATATATAATTATCAAAACATGTTATGTTTGAAGATATTATAACAATGAATGATTGACTATTAAAACTAGGAAAATGTTCTCATAATTTCAATAGTTATTATATCGATTTTAGATGACAGATTTCTAAGTAAATAGTCATTCAGAAATTTGATTTATATACTTGAGTAAAGAGAAAATTAATAATATATCTATGAGACTAATTAATTAGATAACTAATTCAAAATATATTCATTCTCACATCAAACAAGAATGCACAATATGAGAAACTTTAAGAAATATGTTATTAAATAAATAAAATTTGCATTATAAACAGAAGTATTCAAACACAAATTAATGAAACTTAGTCTCTTGCTTTATTCCTTGAACTGATCTCCAACAATCTTTCAAAAATCATGAACTATGCCACTAAAAGAAATCGATGCAATAAACCAATGATACGTCTCTAATATAAAGTACATATTTGAAAAGAAAAATCCCCATTAACTGATATTTGAGTTTTCCCCTTACTTATATAACTAAAAATCCTTTGCAAAAGTTCTTCAGAATCCCATAGATGCAGAGAAGAGGAACCCCCTCCTCCTTCTCAAAACTCATATTAAATAATTTACAAAAACTTCCCAATATGGGAGAGTTGTTTAGTAGTTTTTCAGATCCTTAATTAGAGCTGGAAATTCTCCATCTGCTTCCTTTCTTGTGTAATTGCATTGCTCCAAATATTATTCACCTCATTTCCCAACTGCTCTCTTGCCAAAAACCAATAAAAAATAAAATAAATTAATTAAATTGCATACTAAAATTAGAATTACAAAATCATGGGAAAACCATCTCTCTAATCAAAACTAAATTAAATGAATAAATTAAAAGAAAATTGTGCTTTTGTTTATCACTATTAGAACTTATATGGATGAAAGGAGCTAGTGAAAATGTGAAATTGGGTTACACTTTTTGCCATTTTTTGAGAAAAAATATCATTTTTAGAAGTTATTCAACTTTCGATGAGCCAAAGCAAATTTTTATTCATATTTCATACGTCAACTTAGCAATTGTTTAACCTTTTGTTCTTTAAAAATCAGGGGATTCATAAAAATTCATGGTTTTTGGCACTAGTGTATTATTTGTTAACCTGGAGTTTTGGAAACAAAAATGGTGTTGCAACAATCTAGACAGAGACTACTTCGATATGGTTATATTTATGAAACCAACTGATGCACATAACAATTACTAGAATTTTTTGAATTGAACCAATATAAAAAAAAAACCTGCAGATTTTGAAGATGTTTAGCATAGCATCATGTTTCTCAACATAATAGTTAAAAACTAAAAATATAAAAACTATTCATTAAAGAAGACAGACTAACGTAATGCACCATAAAATTTTCATATATTTTTTACAGTGTATTTTGGAAGATATAGAATTTTGATTTCACTGAATCATAATGACCTTCAGAATTTTTTCGCACACATTTTAGAAAATTAATTAAAACTAGCAAATAGCAATGAAATTCCATAAAATTTATATCTGTTGAAAGTAGATTCAATTATGCAAATGCTAGTATTGGTTCCAAAAGTAAATTCACCATATTTGATGGAGCATAACCATTTTGAAGTTGGAGAAAGGTGATCAAAACCGAGTTGTTACAAAGTTGCAGGTTTCGATCAAAACCAATTTTGCAACAACAGAAATTTGGGTAGATGAAATTGTTTCAACAAATTTTCTCAAATTGAATTTTTGTTAGAATTTCATAATCTCATTTTTTTCTAATTTTTGGCTTATTAAATATCAAATTCTAGTTGAATTAATGCTCCCATATTGTTCTCGTCGATTCTAGCTTTCCAATGATCTGTCCTGGGCTTCATTTGGCCAAATAGAACTTTATTTTATGCCTCTCCCAAAGTTGAAGTGTCAAACTACCAATACTCTGAAAAAGATATTTTAGAAAAATTCAACATTTTTAATTAAAAATTCATATTAAATTAAAATAATAAAATATCATTAATCAAATAATTAAAATTAACTAATTATTAATTTACAACTATTAAATTTACTTACTTATACACAACTTAATAGAAATACTAATAATGTAATAAGTTATTTTTTTTAGAACACATTAATTAAATTAAATAAAAATATAAAAAAATATTAAATTAATTAATAAAATAAATTTAATGACAATATATTAAAATATTAAAAACTACTAAATAATGTGTTTTTGGGAACTCATTAAGAGTCTAGTGGGATTATTAAGAGGAGTAATAAAGTGGAAGTGAGGCGAGACATAAGGAAGTGTAGGATCTTGGAGGCGAGACATAGAGGGGAGGCATAAGGAGTTACGAGATCTCGAGGAACCGAGATGGGGAGTGAAGAGTGAAGAGTGAAGGAGGGAGGAAGGAGATGAGGTCCATGTGGAGGTGGGACATCTTTCTCTCATATATAATTATAATAATTTTATTTTATACGTTCGGGATTGAAAGAAAAAGAATTACAACTACTATTGTTAATGAATTTTGGGATAACAGGTGTTTTTAGAATTTGAAATTTAAATTAATTTTTGGAGAACTTTCATCAAATATTTTTTAAATTACAATTAATATAACTCTTATACAATTTTTGATGCGATGGTTTTGTAGATTTTGGTGTCCAAAAACTTCTGATGAGCATGGATTTGTTCCAGTTCTGCTTGCAGATCCACGTAGTGAAGGCATTCTTCATTTCTCGCTATTTCGTATGACCAGCCTGAGTTCTCACAGTGCTGCAAAAGTGCTGAAACAACATCCCTGGGTAGAAAAAACTAAAAGGAGGAGGGGTAGAATAGAGGGAAGTGAAGGGAAGGCTCAGAGCAGAAGGATGGCCGAGAGCAAATGACATATAAGGTAGGGGTAGCCAGAAGGAAGATGAGATGCAATACTGAGTGAGGGAGAGAGTAGTTAAGAAGGCAAGCTCTGTCGAGAGGGTAAGGGAGAAAGGGGTGGAGGTCACGGGAGAAATGCAAGGCAGGTCACAGGAGAGGAAGGAGTAGAGCAGAGAAGAAAGGGCGATGGGACATGAAAGGGATAGGTAGATCGGTTCCAGAGATTTGGAGGTAAAATCATAATGACGGTGAATTCCCATGCAGATTCTGGCAGCAACCAAGATCTAAGTCTGCTCGAGGATGCTGCAAATGTTAGTGAGTATTGATTTGCTGCGAGCCTTTCTAAGAATAGATTTAATTCTGATCATGGCAGATAATGTTGGGATTTGATGGAGATGCATGAAAGATTGCCTATGGATCCGGTGCAAGATCTAGTAGCACAAGTGTCATCCTCCTTATTGAAGGATCGAAGAACATGGAAGAAATGAATATCCATCATTTGCTAAGAGAGAGCTTGACACAGATTGATAATTTGATGCAGGAGCATATTAGAGGCACTTCGGTTGTGAACCATTAGACTTATGATGATGGTTGAGTCTCTAAGGACCATTGCAGTGTTTATGCTAGCCCTTGGTATAGGGAGAGAGCTTCAACCCTGTTGCTGGAGAGGGGGCCTAACTGCCATTCATAAGTCATTTCGATGTCTCCGTTGGCATTATAGATGATTCCATCAACCCCTGTTGTTCCTGGATTAGATTTAGAGGCCCCTTCGAAGAAGAGAGAGTGGGTGTTACTATTTCTAAGCCAAGTGAAGAACTCCTCATCTTTGAATCATATTTTCCAACTGTGATTAGAGTTGTTGAGCTCGTTGTCGATGTTACTCCCTCTTTGGTTGTTGTTGCTTTTATCCAACAAATACCCTATGAAATTCCTTTCCTCAACATAGAGATCAACGATGTCAATTTTCTTTTGACTCTTAACTGCGATGGTTTCTAAAGTTAGACTCCTTGCCTTGTTACATAATTTCCTTGTTCTGGTTTCTTTGTCTTTGAAGACTATGTAGTTTCTTGCCAACCATATGTTCCAAAGAAGAGGATAGGGAAGGGCATCCCAAACTCTTTTAGCAATATTATGCTTCTTCCGTTGCCATGGATAGTTCTTTTTCCAAAGATGTAGAACTTCAATAATGGAGTTTTGGGGGTCCCAAGGGAGATGGGTGTTAAAAAAGATTTCTTTCCAACAAGCAATGGCAAAGGGGCAAGCAATGAAGAGATGGTGGATGGTTTCTTCATCAGCTTGGCAATTTGGGCAACGGGAAGGGCCAATTATGCCTCATTTTTGCAAGTTGTTAGAAGTGAGTACTTTCCCCTTTAGGAGGACCCAAATGAAGAATTTTATTTTTGGAATGGTCTCTGATTTCGAGACGATTTTCCAATGCAGCCAAGTGGACATGGGGTATTCGTTGGTACAGAAATGCTAGTGGGCAGGTTTGATTGTGTAATCGGAACACAAAGGTTCCCAACGGAAGCCATTTATGTCGTCCTTTTGAATTGGAGCTATGCCATGAAGGTGGGCTTGAAGGTTAGCAAAACTTGCTTCAAGGTCTATGGGTATGGCTGGAAAGGTCCATCCTGTCCAAGTCTGCGATTGGTTATCCCACTGAGATATCTGGTCCAAGTAACGAAGCCCTATGTTGTCAAAGAAGGTGAGAATTTGATCAGTTCCAGGTTTGCTATTGATGGGTTGTTGTCCCATTATTTTGTCTGCTCCGATTTTGATGTTGGTGCCGCCCTTTGGCACTTTGGAAATGTTTTGGGTGAGAAGGGGGATAGCTTTTTTTTTCATAACCTCCAAATTTTAGAGCAAACTCTGTTAGGGATATCGTAATCCAAGAGGTGCTATCTTGGATGGTTTAGCTTCCAAAACACTTTTCCACCAAGCGGATTGGTCGTTGATGAATCTCCAAACAATCTTGCCACCAAAAGCCAGATTTAGGATTTTGGGAGATCTGATTCCTAAGCCTCCACGATCTTGGGTTTGAATGACGTGCTTCCAATTTATAATATTGTACTTATTTTTTTCATTTCCCCCCCTTGCCAGAGAAAGTGACGGAGGATGACTTCCATTTTGTGATGAAAAATAGGAGGAGCTTGCAGTAGCATGAATTGATATAAGGGTAAGGAAGAGAGACCTATTTTCAGGAGTACAAGGCGGCCTATTGGATTGAGAAAAGTGGAACCCCATTGCTACACTTTCCTTTTCATTTTATCTATGATAGTATCCTACACTTCAACTTTCAGAGGACCAACGCTCACTGGCATGCCCAAGTAATTGAAATGCCCCCAGTCTAATTTGCAAGGGACCCCAAAAGTGTTGGCGATGTTATGAAGGACTTGAGCAGAAGTGTTCCAACCATAGATGCAACTTTTGAGATGATTGACCATACCTCTTGAGTAGGCCATGTATTTGTCCAATAGGGCTTTGAACCACCGGGCTATTATATTGAAGGCTCCTCCCATTAACAGTGTGTCATCAACAAATTGAGAGTGGTTTATGTTTTTTACTCCATTCCCAAATTTAATACGTATGCTAAGACCGACACGTCGATTATAGTCCAAGGCTTTACTAAAGGACTCATCCATCAAGATGAACAATAAGGAGAGGGGACAACCTTGTCTTAGCCCTCGTGAGGATTGGAAGGATGGTGCTGGTCTGCCATTAACAAGAGGAGAGATCCAAGGGCCATATATGAAAGCTTTAATGAGATCAAGGAAGGGCACAGCAAACCCCATTTTCTTGATAACGACAAGGAGGAATGAGTGTCTGACTCTATCAAAGGCATTGGCTAGGTCCAATTTTAGAATGAAACCTTTTTCCTTTCTAGATTGGTTGGAGTGTATGGCTTCTTGGACAAGGAGAATTAAGTTGGAAATTTTCCTATTGGCCGAGAAACCTCCTTGGTTTTCATAGGTGAGCAAGGGGAGGAGAGGTTTAAGACGAGAGGCGAGGATTTTGGTTAGAATTTTGTAAGAAGAATTGCAAAGAGAAATGGGCTGAAATCGGGAGAAGGATGAAGGTTGATTCTCTTTAGGAAGGAGGGCAAGATGGGTGGCATTGGTGAAACCTCCAATTTTACCCTTGCGTTGAGTCCATTTTATCATCTTGACCAAATCGTTTTTTATTATTCCCCAATAAGATTGGTAGAAGTAGATGGGGAAACCATCTGGGCCAGGAGCTTTGTCTGGTTGGAGCATCCAAACAGCTCTTCTTATTTCTTCTTCTTCGATCTCCTTGATCAAGTTTTCATTAACTTCCTTACTGATCTCAGTGGGGAGGTGTTGCAGTAGATCTGAATAATCTTCCACCTCTTTTGCTTCTGTTAAAAGAGCATTGTAATGATCTGAGGCTGCCTTTCTAATGGCACCTTGAGTGGTTTGGAGATTTCCTTCAGCATCGATGATGGAGGTAACATTGTTCCTAATTTTCCTGACAGTGGCCTACTTATGAGAAAAAGCAGAGTTTTTATCTCCTCCTTGCAGACATAGCTGCCTTGATTTTATTTTCCACTTTTTCTCCTCCACTCTATTGGCATGATATAGCTAGAAGTAGAGATTGCCTTCAAGAGTTTTGTATTCTTGGGAGAGTCCTTATTCTTCAATTATGCTGTGGATTTTTTCCAATTTGCTTTTTATCTCAGATTTGTCCTTCTTAGGTTCCGTGTAGCAGTTTTTTGCCCATTCCTTCAACGCATATTTTTTCCTTTTTAACTTGCTTTCCCATATGTACCTCAATGATCCTTCCATGTGCTGACACCAAGTGTTGTTGAAAATCTCTTGGACAATAGGAATTCTACTCCACAGAGGGTTGTATTTGAAGGGAATAGGCCTTAAGGGGCAGCGAGTTTTGAAAACAAAAGTGGTGGGGTAATGATCAGATGCTGAGCAAGGGAGAACGATGGCATAAGCAGTGGAGTAATATGAGAGGAGTGTGAAATTCACCAAAATCCTGTCAAGCCTTTCCATGATATTACCTTTTCCTAGTCTGCGATTATTCCAGGTGAGCCTGCAATTCTTTGGAACAATGTCAACTAGATCGTGATCCTGCATGATGTTCTCCAACAAAGATCTGTAGGGGTCATGACAAAGAAATCTCCTCTTTTCTCATTGGAGTAGAGGATGAGATTGAGGTCTCCACCAAGAATAATATTGCTGCTTCCTTCTTCATCTATGTTTGTTTTGAGGGAAGCCCAACACTGCTCTTTTTCTCTGTAATGAATTGGTGCATAGATGTTATAGATTACAATCCTTTGGTTATCTATTAAATTCTAGAAAGAGGTTTTGATCCAGTACTGGCTAACTATATCTATTATGTGATTCCAAATGTTGTGGTTCCAGAGGGTTCCAATTCCCCCGGAGGCACCCCTTGATTCACTTATGCATCCATTATATTGTTTTAGCCGGCCAATGATTCCTTTCATTTCTTCGTGTCCTTGTTTTGTTTCTTGTAGCAATAGGATTTCTAGCTTGTCATGTATTATTAGATATTTTAGGCTAACTATTTTGGAGGGGTGCCCTAGTCCCCTGCTATTCCAGGATAGAACTTTCATCCTTAAGTGTGTGGGGTACGGAGAGTTGCTCACTCTCCTTGCTCCTTGTGCACTGCATCTTTATTATTTTTGCCCCAAAATATAAGTTTCTATGGGATTCTGAGTACCCATGGCAATATCCTTTTGAGCGCTTTCGCCTCTCTGTTGCTTTGAAGACTTTCTTCCTAGCCTTTGCTTCTTTTTGTGTGTCCATAGTTACATCGTGCTCTTTAGAAGTACTCCTGGTAGATCTAGAAGAGGGACGATCGTGGGAAAATGAGGAGGAGATAAGTAGGGGAGGTCGGAGGGTTTAGGGGGTTCAGAGGGCTCAATGGCATCAAAAAGGGAAATGGAAGGGGGGTTGTCTTCAGGGGGAGCAATGGCGGAAAAAGGATTGGAAGAAGTAGGGGGAAGGAGAGATGAGGTGGATGGGATGGAAGCATTGGATTTAGAAGGGGCAACATCAGGTTTTCCTTGGGGTTGGGGCAGGTCTTCTTTTTCTTGACTGTTTCTCATTTCTCATCTTGCAAAACATTTTCAACATCAACTAATTTAGTGCAGCGGTTGGCAAAATGGACATATTCGTGACATACCTTACATTTAAACAGGATATGCTCGTAGTCCAATTATTGGATGTGCCTCCAGTCGTCCACTTTGAGTTTGATGGCCTCAAGGAGGCCTTTGCCAAGATCAACTTCAACACATATTCGGGTGTAGGCTTGCATGTTATCATTTGGTTCGCTACGGTCAATAAATCTTCCAACAACATTCTCGATGGGTCAAACCGATTCATCTCCCCAGCAGTGGAGAGGAAGGTGAGGGAATCAAACCTAGACCGGGATTGCGCTAGGGACATCCAATTTAGGATCGAAATTCGGCGTCCACTTGTTGAGGTATAGGCCTCTGGAATCCATGAAATATGGTTAGTTTCTAAAGATTAGATCCTTGTCTTCTCTTGATTCAAAATGGAAGGTGAAATACCCTTTCTCGCAGAAGTGGATGGAGATTTTTCGTTGTATTTTATCAAACCAGTTTCGTTCGACCCATCTTTGCACTGTCTTTGGAGAGGGCTAGAGACCAGTGAATTGTCCGATAAGGCCTTGTTCTAATAATGAAAGTGTTGCCATGCAAGGAAGTGCCAGAGGAAGAATTACCTCTTGCAAGACATCTAGCTTCTTAATGAATTTAGAGATTTTTGGGCGAGGGCGCTGTGGGGGCAATGATTTGACCAAGGCGAAGAAGGCCTGTTGGGCGGTTGCCGCCTCCGGGGTTGCATCTGGAGGGGCCATGGCTAAGGGCCAAAGGCTGAAAGAGCTCAGCAACGGCGAGCAACGAGACCTAGCAGGGTGGGAGTAGAGAGCAATGGTTTGGAATTTGATGGTTTTGTAGAATAGTTAACAATACAATAAAAAATTAATAAAAAATCAATATTTACATATTACAATTAATTGATTTACAAAAGTCAAAATAATATACATTTTGTATATATTTTTAGCATAGTTAGTAAAAATTACTGGAACTTTGAATGAACAACATTTGCAAATGATGTTTCCAAATTAGATGAAGCGAGAACTGATGGAAAGCTAGCGAGAAATTGAATGAAATGAAGCAATCATAATGGAAATTCATATAAAACAAAAATCTCGCAAAATGTCGCACAATTAACCAAAATAAAATATTAAAGGGTGATACAACCAAAATTTACATATAGGGTCCCTGTTATTATTATGAAAATAATAAGTTAAAATTGGCGGGGTTGTGATTTTACCACAACAATGGCAACAAATGAGGAAGAACTAGTTATCTCTCATTAAAAGGTAGTGAGTTTAATTTTACCCAAAGGTTAAAATGTTGAATTCTATTAAGCCGTCAAATTGTAAAACATTTCCCATGGGTCCCAATTGGCAAATCAAGAAAAATATGTTCAAAAAGATAAGTACTCGAGCAGACTGAGTCTAAAATCATGAATTTGAATTTTGGTTAATATTTTCGGGAACAAGATTATCTCGTATGAGTAATGGAAGAAGATATAGATAGGAAGTTTTAGATAAAGCATATATCCATCAATATGAATGGTCTTTGACATTTCTTCACTGCTAGCGAGCTTGGTCAATACCTTAGCGATTTTTGTTTTTTAATGTCATACAAACATTGTCCTACTGCGAGCGAGCATCTATAGCCTTGACGAGTTTACTTGTACTTCCCATGTTTCCCCTTTAAATCACCATTTTGATAAGCACATTTGCTAGCTACGTTTATGATGTAGTTGAGTGAAAGGGGTGGGATGGTAAAAGAGACTAAAGAAAATGGATATAATACTTCTATAATGTTGACTCCATATCTTTCCATGTGATTATCAATTTAGAGGCTTTTATGAAAGGGAGGGATGTGAGGGATTCAATGAGTTAAACTCAAGGTCAGTTCTTTCCTTAAAAAGAAGGGAACTATATCACTTAGAGAGGATGCATGTTCCTCCATGGAAAAGAGGTAATGCAAGAGGATTTTAGAATTCCATAAAGATATCCCTTTAAGTAAATGAAACCCATTGAAATAGACAGAGTAAAAATTTCCCGTGTCTACTAACCAATGTTGGATAAGAAAATCCCTTTTACATAGATCTTGGTAATATCAACAAAATCAATCCTAAACCAACAACAAAAGTATAAATAAATCCAACTAAAGTGAAAGAAGAAATCAACATGCTCCAAAAATGTCAAGTAAGGAAAGGAAAAATGAAAGAAAAGTCCAAATTAAAAAGACAACCCCAATAAGATTCACTATAAAAATGTCTCAACAAAAGAGTAAAGTAACACAAGCATGCATGTGTTTGTCTTATGTTGATATTTTAATAAATTATATCTTGCAGGGTTATAAGCAATTAGGCTCTCAAACCGTAAAGTGAATAACAATCATGAGGTAAAATGAAGCCAAAAGATAAGTTTTTACCTTTTGCAAATTTTAGGTTCAAAATAAAGCCCGCATGAGAACATCTTAACATTTTTCTAATAAAAACAAGGCCCAAGGAACACACTAAAGGTTCAAGAACTCCCCAATTTAGCTGACTTGGTGAACATTGTTACTTCTCTTTCAAAAATTCGAAAGCAAACAAAACAAGGAGAATGATTATCAAATATGAGCTGGTAGGGGTGTGAAACAATTCATGAAGACCTATAAAACAAAGTTTTATATAAGAAAAAATAAAAACAAAACTGAAACAAAAAGTGTAAAGAGCTCGAAAAGGATGAAAATGGGTATATGAGACTTATCATTGAAGAATTTCTTAAAATTTTTACTTGAGAGGTATAGACTTTCTCCATCAAAAAATAACTTCTTCTTTTGGTTGGAATTAAAAGCATGAAGAATTTGTATTATTATGAAGTTTTCAATGACCCAAAATCATCACTTATTAAATCTAAACTAAAGCGAGCAATAAGGTTAGGAAAATAACATCTCATTTTTAGGGAATCTATATTAAACAAAATCCATCAGAAATGAAAATGAAAATGTGCTTCTTTATGAATTGCATCGACAATTATTCTCTTTGTTTTTTCTTCATATTTAATATCAACTCTAAGATTTACATAAAATTTCAAAAATCAAGACCAATTCCCAACCTATGTAGCACTTATGTGTATATGGAGAGGACTTGAATCTTTGCATGATAAGTATGGAGCGATATATCAAAAATATGAAAACCACAAGATAATTGAAACATATATTGATCATGATCCATTACCTTTGTGTGTTCTATCTTTTCCTACCAATTGGTTGCATTACCATGGTGGCTACTCAATATTTCCTTGAAAAGAAAACGAGGATGCAATACACCATGAAGAATGGATATCCCAAAAGTCACTTAGTTATCCAAGCTCTCAAATACCATGGTAACATGGAAGTCAAAGTCACGCATAAAGATATAAAGAGGTAAGCAAAGAGAGGACTCAATGTGGGTATAATGAATAAGATGAACCGTCAAGTAATGAATTAAGTTTACAAGAGGTCTATGAGATTACATTGGTCCAATATTACAAGATTATGAGGTATCAAAGGGGCTCAGTATTAGAGGGAAATGGAAATCCCGGAAGAGTAATCTCGTATGTTTTTAAAATAAAGTTCTGAGAAAGGGATTCTAATATCAATGAATAGGAGTGAGGTGGATGGAATCCTGTATCGGAAATTACAGAAGCCATTTTGTAATTTTATTCAACTTACGAGACTCTTAGATTGTAAGGTCTGAGAGAACACAGTGAAGAGGGGGGCATTTTCCTAATTAAGCATTTTATTACAAAACATGCCAAAATAGACAGGATAATTGAGGAAAGGGCCATATCGGAACATGTTTTAACATGCTTCCAATATAGTGTGGTTTTGACATTCTGAGTCATCTCAGAATTTATGAAAGGAATGTAATTAAAAGAGTAATGCAAGATACATGAGTGCAATGAAAAAGTATGACTCAACTTGGAAAATGTAAGATTCAGAATGGGTGGACGTAAAATCATGGACAAGATTACTTTTACAACTTTTGTAAGAGTTTTTTATGATTTTCCTTCGCTTTTGGACCTTCTTAACATTTAAAATGTGAGAATTTGTAGACCCACGACAAATCTGAACAAGAGGGAGCCAAACACTTCATTTCAGCTACATCAACGAGAAGTGGAATATCCTTATTGACTCATCTCAAAAATTTGTAAAGTAAAGGAAATATGAAGAGAAGCACCAATACAAAGTACAAAAATTCTAATGAGAAAACAGATACTTCGCTAAACATGTTTATAACTCTGAAAAATTTAGTTTCTCACTTTATTATTCTATCGATATTATTAAAATAAGAAACAATACAAATCAATAAACTAACTAAACCAATTATAATCCTATCCTAACAAGTTGAAAGGAAACATGACTATATATAGTCATACTTCCAATGTAGAAATTCCAACAATTTTTTTTTTGCATGTATGTACAAGTAACACATCATTAAAAAAAATTCAATTATAATTAAACTACAATCTAAATGTAGTATGGACACTTATAGCTAACATATTTGCAAAAAATAACTTATTTACAAGCAACTTATTTGCAAGCATTCTCTCTTGGAAAGTTTCCTCCAACGAAATCTCTATGGGTTCATAAAAATATGGATGGATAGTTGATTGAAAATGTAAGAGGTTAAACGAAAGAGAGGTTGAACATTCATGAAATAAGTCATTACCAATATTTGGTATGAATGAATCTCCCAAACAACTTTCAAATGTATTAATGAAATTTAGATGGGAGCTTGATGAATATATCAAAAAATCATTGGTTAAATTAAGAGGTTGGACATATTGCATCAATACACTGAAAATTGATGGTTCATGTTGAAAATGCACTCTAGAAGGAAAATTAAGTTGATAAGATATTACCATCAAATGAAATTGGAAGATCGAAAGCTCTTGATGATCATGATCTAAATCTTGAGATTCTTTTTCACATTCTAGTAATGCACATTGCAAATATTGGAAATTTAATTGGTCAATATAGCAACAAATGACACATAAAAATTGAAATATGCAAGCAGAGAAAAAAATAAAAAATAAAAAATTGGGAAACAACCAGAATAAATGAAGGAAAAATAATAAAATCAAACCATAATTTACACTATTGTTACAATTAATGTTACAATGCAATTGGGACTCATTTGAGGCAAGTTCCTTCTCACAAGAATTAGTTCAGATAGTACAGCTAGAATGGTCATCAACATCAACTTGGGAAAGAGAGAAAGGCTCAGGATTATGAACAAGAATGAGAACTTGATCATCATAAGAATCATAAAACTTGGGATGGATGCTTGAATGCCGAAATCATGACAATGATTAAATGTTTGAAAATGAAAATTTATTGGAGTAATTTCTGAATTGAGGCTTTCTTCATTTTCAAATATGGTTTGACCTAGATCACGAGGATTTAATGGAGAGTAAGATATATGAACATCCTCAATGTCAAAGTAATCATCATAAACAACTTCAGGACATTCACTAGAATTCTCTTCATTCCCATACAAAGAGTCAAAACAAAAAGGAGTATTGAGCACATTTTCATCAATATTGAAGGAATGATTGTTGAATGTTTCTTTATCTTGACAAAAACTAATTACCAATTCATTTATATCAGCCTCTATATTTTTTGGAATGACATAAATGCAAATAGAATATGAATTTATATCAGAAAAAAGATTAGGATAAAGAGATAAATGGGAGTTTAAAGAAATGAACCTAAAAATATCTCTATTTATAGGCTCTTGTGCGTTTTCTCCTTCACAAATTTCAGATTCTTGATCATTCATTTGGCTATTTACACTTTCTTGAATATTGTTGTTTGATTGCCTTGAATTTTGTATTTGATCAACATGATAAAATTCAGAAATTTTTGTAGCGAATTGTACATAGTTGTAATTTACAATTTGCGCTTGTGCTTGCTGATTTATTAGCTGGTTTTTTAATTTTATTTCATGTTTATTTTCAGATTTTGAGGCAACTATTTCCTCAATTATGATGTTGGTATCTTCTTGGAGTTGATTAACAAATTCTCCCAAGTTTTGTGATTGTCGTTCACTAACATATGGAAGAGTTTCATGGACATCATTAATGTTGTAATAACTATACACAAAATGAAGGAATTGATCATACATGGCCAAGGCAACTTCATCATGATTGGCTTGCATCTCCATATCGGAATTTTCAATCATGTTAATGGAAGTTGAAGAAGATTCATTAAAGCTTGAAATTGTCTCATAGGGATTAGGAATGCAAGGGAAAGAAACTAGCTTTCTAAACTATGATGTTAATTGAAACTTAGGAGGAAAATCTTGAGATTGAAATGGAAAACAAATAATTTGAATCTAATGAAAACTTTATCTAAAAACTCACCTTCAAATCGGTGGAGTGCTTGAAATTGATCACATACCCTTTTGTAGTCGTAATCCTGAAAAGCATGTAGGAAAATTTTTATAAACTCATCCCAAGTGTGAATGGAAGAAAATGGTAAAGTTTTACACCTATCTTTCGCTATTCCTATCAAAGTGAGAGTAAACATCCTACACATAACACTTTCATCAATATCAAAATTATTACAATTTAAAATAAATTGAAAAACATGTTCATAAGTAGAGACTTTTTCTTACCATTGAACTTCGTCTTTGGCAAGAGTTTTACTACCTGAGTTGAAGCAGGTGAAAGTCCAGTAAAGCAACTCCAAAGTGGTCACTTAAAAGGATCCATCCTAAAAACATAAAAGATTGTAACACTAAATCTTTAAAGAAACAATTTAATGTAGACCCTCCTTCTAGCGCCAAAATTGTTGATGGCCAAAAGTGACCTCATCAACATTAGGGTACGCCACCTGGTCAAAGTCCCAAATCAAACTCTTATCTGTTTGTATAATGGCTTCAATTAGTTCAATTGGGTCTAGTTACTACCTCTTTCTCCCCGTTGGCTTATAGTTTATTTATTACTTTCCAATAGAAAAAGAGAAATCAGATCTTCTCTCTTGTTATGCACATGCAAGAAAGAAAATTCTTAGCTAACTTGAAGGCTCAGGTAAGCCACACATAAAGTCTGTCCATGCGCATGGGGACTTCTAAAATGTAGACTTAAATCTAAATGCACATATATTCTAAGATGCAAGTGATGAAACAAATTCTAAAGCTATCTTGATTAAGAAGATAAATATCTATCCGAATCGAGAGAAAAATAACTAAATATTTGGGGATTCTAACATGTCTCGTTTATGATGAATATCTAGCTAATCAAATAGTTCTACTAGAGGATATTATAATTACCAAAACATGTTTTGTTTGAAGATCTTATAACAATGAATGGTTGAATATTAGAACTACGAAAAAGTTCTCATAATTTCGGCATATTTCAAAGTAAATAGTTACTCAAATATTGATTTATATACTTGAGAAAAGAGAAAATTAACAACATATATATGAGACTAATGAATTAGATAACTAATTCAAAATATTTTCATTCTCACAACAAACAAGAATACACAATATGAGAAAATTTACACAGATCTATTATTATATAAATAAAATTTGCATCATAAATAGAAGTATTCAAACAAAAATTAATGAAACCTAATCTCTTGCTCAGTTCCTTGAACTGATCTCCAACAACCTGTCACAAATCATGAACTCTGCCACTAAAAGAAAGAATTGCAATAGTGCAATTCTCTGCCTGCAATACAAATACAAATTTGAAAAGAAAAATCTCCATTAACCCATATCTGAGCTTTCCCCTTACTTTTACAGCTGAAAATCCCTTCAAAAAGGTGCTTCAGAATCGCCTAGATGTAGAGAAGGGGAACTCCCTCTTCCTTCTCAAAACTCATATTAAATAATTTACAAAAAATTCCCAAAAACAGAGAGTTGTTTGGAAGTAGTTTTTTGGATCCTTAATTATAGCTGCAAATTCTCCATCTCCTTCCTTGCTGGGGTAATAACATTGCTCCAAATATTCTTTACTTCATTTCCATAACTTCTCTTCTGCCAAAAACCAATAAAAAATAAAATTAATTAATTAAATTGCACACTAAAATCAGAATTATAAAATCTGGGAAAATCCAACTCTCTAATCAAAACCAAATTAAATGAATAAATTAAAAGAAAATTGTGCTCTTGTTAATTATTGTTATCACTTCTACGGCTGAAAGGAGCTTTCATGAAACCAATTTTGCAATAAGAGAAGTTTGGGTAGATGAAATTGTTTCAAATTTTTTTACCAAATTGAAATTTTGTTAGAATTTCGTAAGTTCATTTTTTGCCAAATTTTTGGCATATTAAATGTGCATATTTAGTCAATTTAATACTCCAATATTGTTATCCTCGATTCTATCTTTCCAATGAGCTATCATGGGCTTCATTTGGCCAAATAAAACTTAAGATAATCCTCCTAATGTAAAAGTCAACACTGCAAAATCTAAAATGTGAATACCTAAACAAAAATTTGGTATTTTTATTAAAAATTATAATTAAATTAAAATATAACTTTCATTAATAAATAATAAAATTAAATAATTATTAATTATAATATTAGCTTAGATAAAATAATATAAATTCCAAACTTAGAATATTAATTCTAAAACAATTCATAACTTAAAAAATATATCTAAACCTTAAATTAATTAATAAAATAAATTCAATGAAAATAATTATAGCATAAATATTAATAGCGGTTACATTGAGAACATTAAGAGTCCCGTGGAATATTAAGAGGAGTAATAGGTGGAAGTGAGCAGAAAGAAAGAGGAAGGGATAAGGCAGGGAGGGGGAGCGAGGAAGTAAGAGTGAAGGAGGGAGTGGGAGGTGAGGCCCATGTGGAGGTGGGACAACCAGAATATAACTACAACCACTTTTTTATATATGTTCAGGGCTAAAATAACTACAACCACTATTATTAATGAGTCTCATGATCTTAGGAGTTTTTCGGATTTGAAATTTAAACTAAGTTCTGAGATCTGAGAATTTTAATAAATAATTTTTTAAATTATTAAATTAATAAATTTCATTTATATGTTAAATATTATATAATTTTAATGCGGTGGTTTTGTAGAATAATTAATTAAAAAATTAAAATAGATATTTATATATTAAAATTAATTAATTTACAAAAACTAAAATAATATACATTTTTATCCAGGCAATAAAAACATTGAAAGTTTGACATGGGCAATATTTGCAAACCGTGAGCCCAAATGAGATGAATGGAAAACCAGTGAAAGCTAGTGAGAAATCGAACACAATGAAGCAATAAGAATTAAAATCCAAAGAAAATAAAAATCTCGCAAAAATGTTGCACACTTAACCAAAAGAAAATATTAAAGGGCGATATGATCAAAATTTACGTACAGGGTCTCCATTATTATTATAAATATAATAAGTTAAAAATGGGGAGTTGTGACTTTACCACAACAGGTTCCCAAAGTCAAACCTCATGTTGAATGTTATCTTTTAAAGTCCCTATGAAGACATCAATCATATGCTCCACTGGAATATCAGTTACCTTAATATTCCATCTTTGGAAGTCCTCAATATGCTCCATCATTGAACCTTTTTGTTTGAGATTTATCAATTGGCTAAAGAAGGTATTGCACTTTGTATCCTCATAATATGTTATCAATTCCTTCATAAAAAATGTACAAATGACAACTGATTTACGAGAACAAAGTCATCGATACCACACAAACTAATTGGGCTCTAAATATAAAGCTGCAATGCGTACCTTTTGTGTCTGTAGCACATCATGTAGAACAAAGAATTGCTCCATTTGTAGTATCAATGTTACCAGATAATTTCCATAAAACATCCTCATATCTATCTTTGGAATGTGGTGGGTCTTAAACCCAATGTTTTTGTCTCTAAAATCATAATTCATATTCCTTTTGTCATCATCATGATTTCCATGTGTTATGAAACCAACTCACAAAAATATAGAAAAGATAGGTGAACGCCTTAGAAATTAGCCTCTTCGAGGGGGAAATCTCTTTTACATTACATAAATGAACAATTCTTAGATGATACAAATGACCAAACCTCCTTTCTATATATAGGAGTCTAAGGGGTCACAATATAATCAAAGCTGACATAACAATAATAATATAACGACACAAAAATAACAATATGGGGACAATAGGGGCACAACAATAACAATAGGGGATATAATAACAATAGTAATGGGGGATTCACTAGTATTATAGGGACCTAACATGCCCCTGTCCTTCAAAAAAAGTGTTGTCCTCAACGCTTAAGTAGTTTTGGATGCTTATGTATAAAATTCTCATCCTCCCATGCGGAATATTCAGTGGATAAGTTTTTCCACTTGATGAGATACTATGAAATTGATCGATTTCATAGCTATCGAGTTCTTGTTTCAGTGACTGTTTCAGGTTCCAATATGATTTTTCCTTCCTCAGCAAGTTTTGGCAATATTCTTTGAACTGGGAGCTTGTCACCTATAAACTTCTTTAAGAATGAAACATGGAAAACTAGATACACTCAGGAAGCTGCAAGAAGCTCCAATTTGTATGCCATAGTACCTATCTTTTGCAACACCTTGTACAGACCATAATACTTTGGTGATAATTTATTATCCTTCTTAGATTGCTTGAGGGACATTTGTTTATATGGCTGTAGCTATAGGAATACCCAATCACCTACATCAAAACTTCTTTCATTGCAATGTTGATCTGCCTGTTGTTTCATTCTATTTTGTGCCAAATTGAGGCTATCCTTTAAGAGTTGGAGAACTTGTTGTTGATGCTCGATGTGATCTTCCACTGCTTGAACCTTAGAATTTTCTCTTCAATATGATGTGATGGACAGTGGATGATATCCATAAAGTTACATAAATGGGGTCATTTTTGTTGCAATATGGAAGGAAGTGTTATACCACCATTCAACCAGAGACAACCATTTGACCCATTGTGTCTGTTTATCAGATACGAAGCAACGAAGATATCCTTTCAAACATTTGTTCACCATATGAGTTTGCCCATCAGATTGAGGATGATAAGATGAGCTATGGGCTAACTAAGTACCAAGACCAGAAAATAATTTTGTCAAAAAATTTCCAGTGAAAATGGGATCTCTGTCGCTTACAATAATATTTGGGTTTCCATGTAGCTTTTGAATTGTTTCCATAATTGTAGTAGAAATTGTACTTTCTTTAAATAGATGAGATAATGCACAAAAGTGTGTTTACTTGGTAAGTCTGTCAACTACCACCATGATAACACTCTTTCCTTTGGACTTGGGTAAACCTGTAATAAAATCCATTGAAACCTCCTCCCAATGTTGGATTGGAGTGGATAATGGTTGTAATAGACATGGGGTCTTAATTGTTTCAAATTTATTTTGTTCGCAAACCAAACATTCCGCCAAAACTTTTAAATATCCGATTTAAGGCCATCCTAAAAAAATTCCTTCTTAACCCTGTGGTAAGTTTTTAGAAATCCTGAGTGCCCTCCTAAGGGAGAGGTGTGCAATTCCATAAGAATATTTTGTTTGAGTTGGGAATTCTTACATAGGTATAATCTATCTTTGTACCATAATGAATCATTTTTCCAGCTAAATGTATCATATGTACTGGGATCTTATTGTAACTTTTGAATGAGTGCCCACACTTCTTCGTTATTCGTCCATTAACTCATTGCTTCATTTATCCAATCTGGTTGGATAATAGAAATTGGGCAAAGAAATGCTTCCACATCCTCACCTTAGCTTCTACACCTTGATTTAAACCATCCATCTTAGCTTCCACTCCCTTTTCTAAATCATCCATCTTAGCTTCTATTACTTTTTGTGAGAGTGAATTTTGTTGCACTTGGTCTTGTAATTTTGATATGTCATGTTGCATTTATTCTTCTTCATGAGTGATGCTATAGCTTTCAAGTTTCTTACTAGGTATTTTCATTTTCTTTCTTCAGGGCATCAATTAATGATAATTATGCTTCACTATGCCCTTTGAATTCCTTCAAACTATTTTTTCAAACCAAACTTATGCAAAATTAAAAAAAAAAACTACACACCTTTTTTCACTTTGTAGGAGCTCGATATGGTATCTGATCTATCTCTGAAATTTCGGATCTCCAAGGTCTAAAATTGTGCATTATGGTAAATTGAATTCTACAAGAAAGTGTTATTCCCAATCTTCCAAGATGACCTGATTATACACTTTTTTCAGTAGAGCGAACTTGTACAAATTCCCATGTGTCATTGTTTGAACCTTCAGACCTAAAACTGATGCAAAACAAACTACAGTTAGTTCTCTTTCGGTAACTTCTTACAAAATTTCAATCTGATACTCAGAGAGAAAGTTATGACTATTTTCTCAAGGTCACCTATTTGAGATGTAATTCGGGAGCTTGCAAAAACCCTAACTTCCTTGGATCATATCTCGGAAAATATAGCGAAAAAAGATCTAAAATTCTTTCCCGAGGATCGCCTAAATTTCGGCTCAAATGGGTTTTTTGTTTAACTTTTGAAACATTGCAGAAAATAAGTTATAGTGAAAATGCCATGATGACCTATTTTGGAGTAGCGAAACCCTAGAATCCAAAGCTCTGATACCAAATGTTATGAAACCAGCGCACAAAAAGATAGAAAAGATAGATGAACGCCTTATAAATCAGCCTCTTCTAGGGGGAAATGTCCTTTACATTACATAAATGAACAATTCTTGGATGATACAAATGACAAAACTTCATTTCTATATATAGAAGTCTAAGGGGTCACAATATAATCAAAGCCGACATAACAATAATAATATAAGGACAAAAAAACTACAATAGTGGGCTTCTATGGCATACAATAATAACAATATGAGAACAATAGGGGCACAAAAATACCAATAAGGGCTACAATGACAATAGTAATGGGGAATCACTAGTATTATAGGGACCTAACATCATGGAGTGCCTTGTCACCATTAGGAAACTTTTTTTGTAGCAGCTTTGTCAAACCTTCCTTTAAACCTTCCAGGTCCCTTTTCGTTTCTATTTTTAGACCATCCTTCAAACCTTCTATGTCTACTTTTAAAACATTCTTCAAACCATCCATATTAGCTTCTAATTCATTTTTGGTTATTATTTGCGAGAGTGAAAGTTGTTGTACATGGTCTCATAATTTTGATATATCATGTTGCATTTCTTCCTCGGTTCATTTTTTGTTACTCTTTGCGAGAACGAAAGTTGTTGTACATGGTCTCGTAATTTTGATATATCATGTTGCATTTCTTCCTCTTCTGCATGCATCATAGTAGAGCTTTATGGTTACTTATTGTGTATCCATTTTATTTTTTCGAGGTATTTTAAAACCAAATAATGATATCTATGATTCACTATGTTATTTGAATCACTTCAAACTCATTTTTCAAACAAAAGTTATGAAAATTTAAAAAAAATACACACATTTTTCTTGCATTTAGGAGCTCAATATTGAAACTATTGTCTCTCTATAATTTTGGACTCCCAAGGTCTAGAAATTCATCCTATTGTAGCCATATGTGTCCTCTTTCCAACACCACTAATTATATCAATATTGGATTCTTCAAGTTTAAGTTAGAGCAAATATCCCACAACGGCCTGCTTATGGACAGGTTTAGTAGAGCGAACTTGTACAGTGTTAGGGTCCTATAATAATAGGATTCATAATTTTGAATTGGATATGGTTAGTCTTGTAATATTGTACATACTTTTGCTTTCTACAAAATGTTTTCCATATTAAAAATTAAAAAATGTAAAGATCTTATGTCCTAAAAGAATAATCAAAGGACAAAAATAAAGAGAAAAAGTGAAAAAAGTGAAAAATATGAACCGCAAAAAAGAAATAAAACAGATCATGAAAGTGTGCAAATTCAAATACCATTACTTTTTACTTTACTATGCAAAATAAGGTTGCGTGCAGCTTGTCAGAAATGCCACAATCCATGATGGTCAAATAGCTTAATCTTAACTCATTCATGTTTTAAATTTCATGTTAATAGATAGAGAATGAAGATATAGCCAAACTGTTTAACTTTGGCAGATCAGTAGTTAGGTAGAGAATAAGAATGAGCTCATCAGTTTAATTTGAGACATTGGAAGTTATAAGGTTAGAATCAGATAGCTTGCTTGTCAAAAGAAAAGGAAATAAAGGGTTAGCAAACTCAAATGCACCCAATAAATGAAGAGAAAATGTTAGGATAAATAAAGGGTAAGTGGAAGAAGGTTGCAAATGCACAAAGTTGTTGAGTCAAAAGCACATTTATCATGCTTGATCCTATGTTTCATGTGCAAGAGGATTTATGAGAAAGAAATGATATCCGCCAAGCTTGTTTAACTAATTTCCCCTCATATTTATTTGGTAATTTCTCCATTCTCCATTCATTACTTATTAATTTCCCTTTTCCCATCATTTTGACCTTTACCCCTTGGTTTCACACATTTCCCTAGAAATTACCCTTCAAAAATCATCCACTCTTCCCAAAACCCCTTTCCCTAGTGTGAAACCCATTCCCCATTACAAATATCACTTTCCCCCTTGTTAATTTCCCTTCTTTCCCAAAAACCCATAAAAACCCTTTATCTTAAGTTTTTTACCCTGCCCCCCCCCCTTTATGTAATTAAACAACCCCCATTTCATATTTCACCGATACACTTTTTTAACCCACCAACCCTTGGTGCAGTTAAAAGACCCCGCCACATAACCCGTGGTTCCACCTTATTTACCCACTGCTTATATTAAAAAACCGACATCATTTACTAATTAATTACAATTTGCTGTAAATAAATCTCGGGCCTCGCCAAATCACTTTCCCGATTCCCTCTTTGCAACTCGACTGTGTGATATCCCTCTAATCTCTTACCCCCAAATCCAACGGTGTACAGCCATATCGCATGGATTCATTATCCGACTGATAACAGCCCAAGAGCACGTGAGATTCGCGGTTTTGTCTGGGCACTATTCTGCTACGTGGCGGCCCCAGGCTAGATTGTGTGTTCATGAAAATTATTTCCCACCCTCCAAAAGTAGTGTGATGGCCCAAAAAACCACCTCCTTGCCTAAACCAAAAACTGCCTACTGTTCATTTATAATTTCTACACCAAAATGTGACCGTTACCCATTAAAAGACCGAAAAAGCCCCAAATTGCTCTTTTCGCTCATTTTTCACTATAAATTGCTTCTTATCCATTTGTGATATCCTGAACCTCTGTGACCAATTTGACCACCTTCTATTGCCTGAAGACGCTTCATATACCAAATTGGAGTAACCAATTGACAGTTGAAGCCACAGTACCTTCTGCATATACCACTGAACCTAGTTTGCATGTCAAACCATCAATTTCCAGGTATTCTTGGAAAAACTAGAATGAGCCTTTGAATTTGAAAATGCACAGTTAAAATTGAATGGTTAATTAATTGAAATTAATTAAGAAACTTGCCTAAATTCAAGAGAAACTTATTTGTATACCCCAAACCATTCTTTTACAGACTGTAACTACCCTCCCACTCTACTAGAGCTTCTAAACCTCACTCCTAAAACCACAACAAGCCTAATTCATATCTGTAAACCCAATTATGGCTTCCCAAACCTCTCTGGACATGAGACCTCTGCAAACCGCTCACCTCGACATTGACCACCTTGCATTAGCAGACAAACACTTCCAAATAAAGGACACAACTTCCCCTGCCTACCTTCTAAAGCTCCACTGCTGGAGTAAGGACAATTTTTTAAACCAAAATGATGACATTCAACTTTGGGAGTCTAATTTGCCCAAGTATTTATTTCTAGAAGTACACCCATTCCTAGAAATTGTCCACTTCTGTCATGCTTGCTACATTCCCAACCAAAGAACCATTGTCACCCCTGACTAACAATTGTTATTTACCATCACTGCAGAATCCATTAACTAAATGTTGTAGGTCCAACCAAGCCCAAATGAGACCCCACTTTCTATTGAAGGCTTTCTTGACTTATATACCAAGTTAGAACCTCCTAGGATAGCCCAAATTTTCCAAACTTTCATCATAGAGTAGTGTCATACTCTTACAAAAACTCCTCCCTATGATGCCACCATTGTTTCTGAGAGAGGAAGACAAATCATCACCATGCTATCCTACATTTTAGGATACACCTTTGATGCACATGTGGATGAGGTTGTTCTTGCCTTCCTTTCCATCTTTTGCCCATGCAATCCTCCTGCTACAATGTATAACCATGCTTAGTTCATAGCAGACAGAATGCATGAACAATTCACCAGACTACCAACTGAGAGAGTTTTCAAGTATTCTTCAGTTTTATTTCATATGTTCTTGTACTACCAGTCAGATAAATTCCCTGTTAGAATCTAGAAGTTGGATACCCAAGGAAATCAAAGGCTAGTTATCTACTGGATGCAATTGATCCAGAAATTCTCCACTATTGTTTCCTACAAAGACTTCATTGATTCATTTACCCATCTAGTTATGAATATGCTAACTAGTAGCCCTCATCCCAAATCGGTCAAGAGATCAAAAGGGTGTTACAGTTGGCAAAGAACAATAGAGTCGGAGACTAGTATCTCTACCAGAACCACACAGAAATAAGAATTTATGGATGCAAACTTTCCCCATAAAAGTTGTCCATATACCTCCCCATGAGGATATTTTCACTAGAATACTTTAGGCAGATTATAAATTATGATGAAGTCAACTTCCTATTAGCTAGGAAGAAGACCCAATTCAAAATGAAAAATCAATTAGGCCCCTTCATTTGTAATACCAGAGAAGCTGGACCAGAGGCAGATAAGATTTTGCAACAAATGAAATTCAAGAACAACTTTATGTGGTAGTATGACCCTCATGGAGTCATAAATAAGCTAAGGCTCAAGGTCAAATTGGGACCTTTCATCCATCATCACAGACTAGACATTGAGAGGTTTACCAACCAATCAAAATGGTTGGAAAACACTCTAATAGACATGGAAAATATTGTACTTGATGTAGAGAATAGATTGATTAATGTAGAGAAACAGAATGATACAAGTTCCTTCCTACATGTTCTAGAATTAGGAGAACCAATGAATATTCCTCCTATTTTACAGACTCCAAAAAATGAAGATAGAAGTGCAAAGAGAACCATGGAATAAGGTTCTAGTTCACCTATGGAAACCACAAGTGAACAGTTTGAGATCAGTTACAGGAAGAGGCCCAAGCTTAATCCTATAACTGAATAGGAAGACACCATTGATTTAGTGGAAATCACTGACACTGACACAATGGTGGAAAGGAGCAGAGACACATCAACTTCAAGAGAAACACACCAATCCTCAACATCAAACACTCAACTTATTGAGACACATCTCAGAGTTGAGGTTTCTTCATTCACCAGGCCTGTGGATAAAGAGAAGGATATCAAAGATAGATACAAGGAAATTAAGTTGAGGAATGAGAATTTGAAGGATAAAACTTATGCCCAATACTTCAAGTAGACACCAGAAAATCAAAACAGGTTGATGTCATCCTTTGACATCAAAACAAGAAAAATGAATATGTCATTCATGCAACCTATAGTCCAGCAGCCAAAAACATCAGTAGACTATAGGAAAATAAATTTTGAGGTTTTGGCTAGGGATGTTCATCCCATTGACCAAATTGAGTTTCACAAGCAGGCATGTGAGATGATCTATTCCACCTTGACAAGTAAAACTATGGCTGCAAACAAACTACAAAATTCATTGGACAACATTAGATCATAGTACAAATTGGAAACGCCTCCTCACAGGCCAAGGACAATAGGATCAAGTCACTAGACGACTTGTTGATTGAGCTGGGACATGATCCCAATGATATCAAAGTCGTTGACAAGTTAATAAAGAAAGATAATGAGGACATTGCTGCTCTCAAAAAACAACTCAAATTCCCTCATTCAGAGCACCCATAGACAAAAGAGGTCCTTGAGAGCCAAACTCATAAGGAGGAAATGATGGCCCTTATTCTCCAACTTAATGATCAATTAAAGGAAATGGAGAAGGAGTTGAAGAACGTGATACAATAGAAACAAGCCAACCTTGAGAATGCCCTTCCACTGTCATTCCAATAGTCACCACAACACTATCATCTACCTTGGCAACTTCATCAGCTCCTACAGCTCCACTAGCTACAGCACTACCAGCTGCCACAACATCTACATCAGCAATAGGGTCGACAATAACAACAACTCAACCAAGTGATGAGGCAAATAAGTTGGTCAAGGCAATGGAATACATGTCCATTCAAACCATAAAAATAAGCAATCTTAAGGAAAATATAACCAGTTTGGAGAATGACAATAAGCTTGCCCAGATTATGCATAAACAAGAAGTACAGAAAGCAACCATAATTAATGAAAGGATAAAAATATTAGAGAAAGAGCTGACATTAATGGAGCCACTTGGCCAAGCTAAGGAACAATTTTGGGGCAATATCATTCTCTCTCAATGATATTTGGCCATCCATTCAAGTAATATTTGAGCAAAATGACTTAGTTAAAGAGGATACAAAGGCCATACAAAGAGTTAAGGCAGAACTGGGAGACAAGCCAGAAGAAGCCACTAGACTAATCCGTTTCTTGAACTCCAAAAACAAATATGAATTCCAAGCATTGGAGATACCTGATATAACATGCACAATACTAGAGGTAAAAAATGTCCTCACCAAGAGGAATTTGATGATGAACCTTAAGGATAAGTGCCAAACCATGCAATTGGCTATAGACAAGTCCATGGTTAAGTTTGATGTTTTGAGGCAAAAAGGTCTGCCAAATCCCTTGGTGATAAATGATAAATTGATGCCATAGGAAGGCTACAACAAAAGAATCAGAGAGGTGGCCAGAGATCAGGTAAATAATTCTTCCATGAAAGGGATGCCTACTGGAAAGGTTCTATATCAAACATTTGAGAACCTGTTTTACCCCCAGCATGAGGTGAAACACATTTTTGTGAACAGTCCCACTCTTTCCAAGTATATAGAATCAGATGAGATTTACAGGAAAATGGTAAATATCAAATTACTAGCTTCAGATATGTGGGAGAAGCTAAATGACTCGCTATAAAAATGCACAATCAAAATGTAAAATTGACAATCAAAGTGAAAAAGGCACAGTAAAGAAAATGTAATAGGCCAACCAGATAAAAGAGTATTAGGTGAAAGTGTATTAGTTCAAAGATCAAAGTAAAAAGAACATCCAGCGTGAAGACCAATAGCAAGGTAGAGAATAAACAACAAAATATCAAAGCGTAAAGACAACACAACCAAATAAACAGGGACAACATACAACAGTTGAACATTTGTCTCTATCTTCTTGCATGAAGATATTTCTTTCTCCTAGATTAATTCCCAAGACAGTTTGGGATATCTTGTAAATTATTTTTGTATAAATACTTCATAATTCAAAGTATTGAGTGTGGATTACTATACATTTGTAGAGTTGTATTGATCATAAACCTGAGCGTTATTGTACCAATTTTTAAAGCCAGTAGATTGGACTGAGTAATAAAGAGATTGCATTATATGATTCATGTGTTGAGTTATTACAGTGAAGTATTTTCTTTGTCAAATTTGTTATCTTCTTATGTATTACACAAACTTACATGTTATCTAAAGTGAATGAATTAACTAGAAATTTATCTCAGAATTTGTTTAAGTACACTCTATTTTGAACAGTTGATCATTTCTATGTTTTCTTCTAATATTTGGATCTAAGAATCCTTAATTTCTCTCCCATCCTGGTTTACCTCTTTCACTTCTTTCATAATTTAGCCTAAGGAACCCTTAATTGCTCTTTGGACCTGATTGAAACCAAGTTCACCATCTAGCCCTAAGATCTGAAGTAACTCAACTATCTTACCCTATAGACACTATTTTTAGAACGTCATCCAGTCCTGTTTGCTTGACATTTGACCCCATAGCCCAATGGTAAAAGACATCCCTTTATCCATCTAAGTAAGTGATCCCACCACCAAATCCAAATCAAACCCAAGTATAATCATAACTAGACTAAAATCAAATAACTAAAATAAAGTTATCATAAAGAGAGAGCCCTCTCTTAGAATTAGGAAGGCTAGATCCTAATCTCCAAAGTTGGTTTGTGGTTACCTCTATCATTTCTTTCCCATCAACTCAAAAAATATTTTGGAGTGGTAACATATTGGCGACCATACTGGGGACTTCGATTCTCAGTGTAATAAACTTTAAGGAAACCTTAAATTTCATCTTTTGCCCTTTAAGGTCATTTTAGAGTTGAGGTTAAAAAGTTTCAAAAAACAATTAAAAAATTAAAATTATGGCTCCCAAAAAGACTCACTATACCAAGGCAAATCTAAATCCAAACCCTGCTAAAATAGTTGATGACCCTGACAGAATTTTATGAAAACCAAAAAAGGTAGAAACTCAAGCAAGTAGTAGCCAGTTAGTTAAAGCAAATTCACTCCCTGAGGAATTATCAACTTTAGAGGATATCCCATTTGATTTGTCATTTTACCTCTCATTGTTTAGAACTAAATCAAAAAATGCAATTCATGAAATTGTGTTAGACACTAATTTTATTCAATTCATTGAGTCAAATAAGGCACCTATACATCCAGATTTAGATAAACTTGTGTTGGATACTTTTGAAAAACTAGAAGCTTTAACCTCTACATTGTTAAGCCATATAGACGATTCTTATCTTCAACAATCAGTTGAATTAGTTGCCCTCACTGCTGCTACCTCTGAACTTTCTACAGAATACTCAAATACTATAAATACACCTTCATTTACTACCACCTCACCTATAATATCCACCACAGTTCATTCCCCTAAACCATTGATACCTCAGCTTCCTCTTCAACCAAACAGCTCAAGTTCATCTAGTTCATCTACACCCATTTCAAGTCCTTCTTCAAGCACCACTACTTTGCCCCTTAGTCGAACCAAACTCTTAGCCATGGCAGACAGATATGCACCTTTGGTCTTACTAGCACAACTTCATGCCATGCCCCAAGATTACCAAAGTAAAATATTTTTGTTTGATGCTATTGGTCACTATACCACCCAACAGCATGTGAACAAAATGACTGACTATTTTGAGTTGCATGAGATTGATGAGTTTGATGTCCAAATTAGGTTATTTGCCCAGACATTGATAAGAGATATTAAGAAATGGTTCAAAGATTTACTTGCTAATCATATTGCAGATTTAGCTTCTTTTCATAGATTATTCATCGATAGATGGGAAAGAAAGAAAAACCCTCTGCAAATACTATCTAAATATGATAACATTAGAAGAGCTCCTAATGAATCAGTTCAAGATTATTGTACTAGGTTCAATGGCATCTACAATGAAATCCCTACTAATATTAAACCTCCACTAGACCTAGCATTGATCAAATTTCCTGATGGTTTTGACACTGACATGCCATATCAATTAAGGGAAAGAAACCCTGAAACATTAGAACAAATGCAAAGTAATGTTGTTAGTGTAGAAGAAAATTTATTAGCTAAGAAAGCTAGTATGAGAAATGAAAAGAGAGTTATCATTAAAGAGGAAACTTTCACTTCTGATGGTAGAATAGATAGTTTAGTAAAGAGTGTAGAAAGAATAATGGATAGATTAGAAAACATGGAAAAAAAAACTCAGTGGGAAAATCAACAGCCACCTCCAATAAGAAACCCCAACTTTAGTCCTAACACTGGAAAGAATGTTATACCAGATCAACAAATTAGACCACCCTTCCAGGAAAACTATGCTGAGGGTTCAAAAAACCATGAAGAGCAGGATGACACCTAGATAGACCTATTAGGGATTAAAAATGAAGATATTGTTTTTCTTTCTTAGGAAGAACAAGAGTTGTACATGCTACAACATTTACAATTAGAATCTAGAGAGTACTTTGACTTCAAGCAGGGCTATGAATATGCTATATATGAGGTTCACAAATAGTACAACCTTAGAAGTAAAGAGAATAATGAAATCCCCACTAAGAGATCAATCCAAACCCAAACTAAAAAGATACTAGAAACTCCTGTGACAAAAGTTCTACAAATTCTCCCTAGGGGAACTCAAGAGACTTTTGGCCAAAAAATTGTAGATATAACTTCATCTTAAACTAAAACTAAAACTGTTACTCAAGCCATTCTAGTTAAGAGTGTTGGCATTATGATGCATGTGTTGTACTTGATGGCAACCCTCTCATAGAAGATCATCTCACTTGTATACATTCAGATGAATCTACAAATATCAGATGTGACAGAGAGCATGGGTTACCGGATAGCAAAAAGGGATCAGATGACAGTTCACAAGTAAGCTTTGCCATCAAATCCAAAGGGGGAGGTTGTTGGCATTATGAGACAAGTGTTGTCCTTGATGGAAAATCACTCAGATGATAAATTATAGTGCAACAAAGTTA